>CBVK0102150869.1:0-19132 GCA_900067695.1 Picea abies
AGTCAGTTAATTGAAGACTAGTTGACTAGTTAATTCAACTAGGTGGCAGTTCACTCCCATAACTATTTGAGAGACTAGAATAGGTGGCAGTTCACTCTCGTAACTACTGGTGTGTGTCCAGATCACTCTAGACCATCGTTATGGTGACTTGGTTCACCTCAAGTCGAACTCATTGAGATATACAGAGTATATCATATGTAAATTATTATTATTCACAACAGTTAATGAGAATTCTTCCCATTCTTTCTCTCCTTCTTCTTCTTGTTCCAATTCTCTCTGCAAATGTGTGTATCATTGTTTGGCTAGATCTATTCTGTGCAGGTAAATGCATTTACAACCTGAAGTGACTATACTCATGGAAAATTATTTACACATTTTTCACTTCCTTACATACATGTTTTCTCTACATATCTACCTCTTAAAAATGTTTTCATATTTTAAAAATTGTTTGAAGTCTAATCTTGAAGAAACTTGATCATGATTTAAGACAACTTGGAAACATAAACAATGTTAATGGTAAGACCAACTTTAAGCTAATAGAAATGTCTATGGCTAAAGTTACATTTAGATTATACATGTTCCAAGGAATGCAAAGTTATATTATAGTATTTGAATAGCTCTAAGTTAGCTACCAAGGAAATTTTATTGATTTCTCCACCCACCATCTAAGATGGTTGATATAAGCTCAACTCAAGTTCAAAATGTAGGCATGTCCATTATAGCAATTTTTTCCACACTCTATACATCATGCTTTGATGGAATTCACTTTACCTTTGTAGACTCAATTACCCCATTTTTCTCAATCCAAAGTCAAAAATTCAAATTTTTGTGCATATAAGCAGGCTACAGTTAGACGACCGACATACACACAAGTTTCTCCATTACAACCTGTGTACATCAGGTTTTATGATAAAAATTAAAAATATTTTGGGTTTTCCATGCCAAGTCATGGGTTCCATACCCTTTGGCCTTTCATATGATGGAAATGCTCTGATTCGACCCTTCATTTCCCTTTGAAGGCTATAAATTTATCCATATACAAGCCTTGAGGAAGAGAGAAAAATTTGAGAGCAAATACACTCTAGAGAAATTTCACCTCATATTGAGTCTACATCCCTTTGTCCTTTAAGTCTGAACTTCTCTTATGTTCAACCCCCAAGCTCTTTCTATTTTGTGAAGGAGGAACCCAATTACTCCTATAACTTCTGAGCTTGCCTTGTGGAGGATTGAAGTGGTGAAGGCCCAGGTGGAGGGACTTAGTTTCTCAATTCCATCAAGTGCCATTATAGAAAGTTGTCACATATGTATTTTTGTGGATTATATTAATAGAAATACTCTTTTCTCGTCCAATTATGTGTTACAAATATTTGTATTATTTTCCATGGGTAAATTTTTTATACATGTTAATTGACTATGCTAGTTTATATACTAACACTTCATATATTTTCATATGCTTGTGTATCTTGAATGTTGATGACAAGTTGCATGTATCAAGCATTGAATCGTGAACTCGATAGTGGTCTCCAACGGACATCTGAAGGAGGTAGGCTCTTAGCCTTTGTTTTGCTGGAATTTCCATTTATCTAGCATACTTGAGATTAGAGTTGATTTCTGGGTGGAATTCTTTCTGTCGTGGTTTTACCCCAAGCATAGAGATTTTTTCCTCGTAACAGAATGACAACTCCGCTGGGGAATTTCTCCCTTTTGGGGTTGGTGATTTTTCTCTTTGATTTCTCTTTGTTTTTATGATTTTTTGTGTCACCTGTTTCTTAAGATCCTCTACATTGATTTACATCTGAGTTGCTTGTCATGGTTCTTACCCAGATAGTGTCTTTCTCTATATACGCAGGCTTTCCCTTGACAATCACGTACATACGTGTGTTGTTCGTGTTTAGGGCACGTGCATATGATTTTGTTCCCTAAATAGTTGCATACACCCTTTTTTAAACCTTTTTGGTTCAATGTGGTGTTTGTTGGGTGAGTTTTGAGTGTTGATAAGTCTTCTTGGGTCTCTATCTTGCCCGTTGAGTGTATGCAGAGTGATAGGAAGCTCCACTACTGTAGAATTTTTGGGAAAACTAGTTTCTTGTCTCTTTTTTCTCATCTTTAGTCCTTGCATCTTGATCTGAGTAGTAACCTCTTGGTGTCCTACTTGGCTTGTCTTCCTGTGCTGGCAGTAGGGTCTGTCCGAGAGGTTGTTTCTTCAGTCTTTACATTTTTATTTTCTTATATTGAAAATACAAAAATAGTTTTTTTTTTTTAAATCCACTTGAAGCATTTGCACTTTTGTTTAGATTGCATTAGTCTTGGAATCTTAGGAAAGATTGCATTATCATTAAAATTGAAGAGATTGCATCTTATGCATGACATTTAATTGCATTATCATTAAAATTGAAGAGATTGCATCTTATGCATGACATTTAGAAGCATACCAGTTCAAATGATTAGTACTTAGCAATGTTTTTACATGTTCTTCTTTCATATGTTGAGTCATCTCACCATTAGTTTCACGATCGTAGCTCTTGAGTAAGAAGAAGCCGCTAAAATTAACTCTCAATAATTAAAATTGATTCGAAACGTTTTTATTTTTAGGGAACACAAACAAGTTTATAACTTAGGGCATTGGAATAACAGTTTTTGAGTAAGTTTCTCCGAGGCTATAAAATTCAACATAGGTGTTTGTCTAGGGAGTGGTGAAACCCATTGTATAATTAGTGTCCTCAGGAGGATCCACTCACACTGGAGTTAAGAACGAGGTCACATGAAGTTGGTTGCAGAGATATCCCTCTAACACCTTCCTAGCATCAGAGATATTTTTGGGGTTCTATTCATATCTGGGTTTTTTGCTAGTGCCTTTACCTCTGTGAGAAATGGTGCTTTCAACGATTCAAACTTTGCTACCCTTCCCATATGGTGGACCTGACCTCCGACTGCTCACCCGAGCATTGGTTATACCATGGTGACCTTAGTTGTTTGACCTAGGTATCCACATAGGTTGCTTGCATGGGTTATTATGTAGGTACCCTAAGTCAGATAGGGATTAGACAACATGCAAAATTTATGGAGGATTCTCTCTCTTGAGGGATTTGACTGATTACGTTATGAAGCCAACGAAGGTCCTTATACCTAATTCTATTACCTCCACTCTATTTTTCGGGAGTGCATTGGCCCTATCTTTGTTTAGGAGCATGCTCTTTGTACATTAGTTGGCCTTAGTATTTTATATTGCATCATGAGTTTTTAGTTATGATGGAATGAGACCAACTTCCTTGCCGGTATTGTCGACTTTTGAATCAATTACCACAGTTTGGTATGATATCGAAATTGACTCCTAAAAGGTGTAGAGTTAATAGACATGGTATATACATCTTTGTCACTCAAGTTCACAACCATCACATCATGAGCATTGATTCAGATATGAGTAGAGATTCAGGTATGAATGAATCAAGAAGCCATTTGACTCCTACCTCTGTGTGATTAGTGGAGTCCCCACGACTCGCTCATCAGAGGTTACATGGAGTCCTACAACTCTCTCAAGAAGTACTACCCTATCCATGGGGATGGGTCCTTATATATTTTCAAGCAATATGACTCTGCCATTGTCGATCTCTCCTCCCCCTGGCACCTTTTTAACTCGGATGTCTGGTTATAATTCTCAATCGACGCCTTTGGTCTTTAATCCATTTTATTTTGGTATGCCAAATATGACTCTACACATGTCATCCTCTATCCCAACCTCTAACATTAATATTAGTTTTGAGTCAGGGAGCACGTCTCCTCCTTGCAATCCTTTCCCGTTTGGTGGAGGCCATATCCCTCAGTCATTTCCTTCGGTAGGGGGTTGGAATACTCCTTCCTTTGCATCCAATCCTAGTTATGGTTTTCAAGGATGGAATGGACAAATGGGAGGTGGTTCTACTTCATATATTTCTTCCATCTATCCTTCTTCCACAATGCTTTTTCCCACAAATGAATTTATTATGGAAAAACGTCCTCAATCCTCTGGTGCTATTCCATGGGGGCATCAATTTTATAATATAGTCAACCCTCTACATGGAGTCCCTTCGTCGGGGGGAAAGTATATCCTCACATGGGGAATCCGTATCATGTCACTTTTTCTTCACAAGCGTCCCCATCAATGATGATGCCTCTATAACCTTCTATGAATCAAGTAGGAGGAGGATATTATCCTACTGGGAAGGTCCATGGTGTCTACTAGAACCCTCCTTGGCTTGCATTCTCTCCCAGTCAGCCTTTCCTGGGAGCATGGTCTCAGATGTCGCAACCAATTCTCCCTTTTTTGGCCATGCTAATTTTTCTAGATCTGTCAAATTAATGAATGACCATGTGTGTCATGATCTGGCATGGCCCCTCATTCCCACCAAGCTTCCCTCATACATTCCAAAATTCGAGGGTAAGAATGGCGAGTATCTAGGTGATCACGTCACTAATTTTCACTTATGGTTCTCGTCTAATTATTTGAATGACGATTATGTTCATTTGAGATTGTTTCAACGCACCCTCACAGTGGTTGCTGTGAAATTGTACATCAAGTTACCGGGGGGCACATACTGAACTTTCAATGAGTTGGTCTTGGTTTTTATAAACCACTTTCAACTTCCGGTTCATTACGATGTCAGTATAGAGATTTTATCTACTTTTCGTTAGGACAAAGCCACCCACATTTCAGACCACATTCAGGAGTGGCATAGGAGAAAGTGGTTGATTAACGCTACCATTCCACCAAAGTTTTTGTTGGAGTGGTTCCTCAAGTCCTTGTTTACGTATATTTCAAAGGATGTTTCCACATCCAGAGTAATGACCAAGGAAGAGACCATTTTCAAATCCCATCAGTTAGATATTATATACACTCAGTATGGGATTCTCTATGAGATTATTCCTGACGCACCACGTTTGAATTATGATCCAAGAAAAAATCATGGGCCTCATTCCGATGGAATTATAGGCTTGAAAAATGCCAATTCCATAGACTAGGTGACAAATCAGATGCAAAATTTGTCTCTCAACCAATCTGAAGCAAGAAAATCTATGACCTTGTCCTCACCCACCCAATCATTGGATGTACATTCTATGTAGTCGATGAACCCAAAGGGTAACCAACATCTTAGAGGGAATAAGAGGAAAGGTAGGAATAACAGTCGTAAGGATGGGAATAAAAAAGATAATAAGAGCAAGGACAACCATAATAACGATAAACCTAGTAACAATGATGGTGAGGGTAAGAAAGAAAAGTTGAAGGTGAAGTTTTCATGTAATTTGTGTAAAGAAGATCGCCTTACCCATATTTTCCCCAAGATAGAGGAAGCCTTGAGGCTCATAGCGCAACAACCTATTGTGTTAACTAATCCGTTTCCACGTACTCAGAATATGGCCTCAGGATCCTCAAATACCGAATATGCGTCAGGTGGAGGTCAAATTCCCCTGGCACATGATGGTGGCCATCAATGTGTCAATATGATCAGATTTGAGGTTAGCATAGCCACTAGGACTTGTGATTATGGTCCTAAACAATCTACTTTGGGTACAAAGCCTCCCCCTCTAGAAACACCTTTGAATATCGATAAGCCTGACCCTGTGCCTCACATTGTGAAAGGAGTTCTTAAGCGCTCTGCTCACAATCCCAATTATAGAGCCACCCAAAATTACTCGATTTTCAAAGATTTGGGCCAAACACCATGTGCAGATGTTAGCTTTGAAGGTCATAGAGGAATGCATTTTTATTTGTGTTGGGAGATATTGACTCAAGTGGCTCAAAATTTATCAAGTTTGATGTCGCAGATGTTTAGCCTTGCTTACCTTACCATGTAGCTTTTCATATTCATGTAGAATATATGAAGATAATTGTTAAGCGTATCGTTGTGGATGAAGGTGATTCGACATCTGTGATGTCTCTATCTTGTTGGAAAGCCATTGGCTCTCCCTAGCTTTCTCAATCCATGACTATGTTGACTGCATTTGATGGGCATTCATTCAGACCCCACGACATCCTCCACACTATTCAGGTCGAGTTAGGTGGTAAGACCACAATGATCAAATTTGAGGTGGTTGATGCACCCCTTGAATATAATATTTTACTGGGGCATAATTGGATTTACACTATATCAGCTATCATGTCATCAATATTTTGTGTTTTATGCTTTCCTCATGAAGGAAATATTGTGACGAACAACCAATTATATTTCTCGTTCTCCAGTTCCTTTGTATTAGTGGGACCCTCAATCCCCATTGTTGAGAATTCTCATAAGGAAACTTAGAAAATTGGTGTCAGAATGTATCCTTATTTGATGGGAACCTTTAATTTCCTGGCACCAATCTCATACATTAATGCCATTTCCGGTGAATCCTCATCATCATTGAGGTTTGTCTCGTTCAACACTTCATATTTCGATAACCCATGGAATTTACCTTCTCCGATTATGTCTTATGAAGGTCAATGGCACATCAGAATGGAAATGTCATTATTTGCAGTTGAAATCACATATCAGTCTATCCACGAAGCCACTTCAAACCCAGATTCTCCCTCTTCGTGGACGTAAGAGATGGATCATCTTCTAGAGCCCATATGGGTCGTAGGATCGTCTAGTTCACATGGTTTCCTCGACGGTACTTTTCATTTCGATGAAGCAATATTAGAGTCCATGACTGGTCCTGATAGGCCCTAGGAGGACCTTCACCATAAATCTTATTGTCTCCCAGAGCTTGATAGGATCGAACAAGATGAGTTTAATTCCACCATGCGCGAGATTTTTGGTCACCATGTGGTCCCGTTATACAAGCATGACATATATGCCAAAGGGAACATGGAGGATATATCTCCTACCATTGCGATCAACATCTCTTGAACCCCTGGAAAGGTTGAGAACGTTTATATCGGTGTGGATTGTTTGCCTGAAGAAATTCAGACTTACACTAATCTATTTAAGGAATTATGAGACATATTTTCTTGGTCTTATTAAGAAATGTCAGGGATCGACCCTATAATTGTCGAACATGAAATTAAGACTTATCTGAATGCTAAGTCAATTTGAAAACGACATAGAGTCATGAATCCTAGGAAGGTCCCCACCATTAAGGCAAAGGTGGAGAATCTACTTAATGTTGGCTTCATCTATATGGTTCCCTTGAATGAATGGGTATCCAACCTCGTTCTCGTGGATAAGAAGGAAGGAACCATATGGGTGTGTATGGATTTTAGAGACATGAATAAAACCTGTCCTAAAGATAATTTCCCTACACCATTTATCAATTAGATTGTTGAAAAGTGTGTTGGGAGTGAAATATTTTCTTTTATGGATGGATTTTCAAGATACAATCAGATCCAAATTAAACTCGAGGATCAACATAAGATGACATTTATATGTCCTTAGGGTACATTTACATACCAGAAAATTCCTTTCATCCTTAAAAGTGTCGGAGTGACTTTTCAGTGAGCTATGACCTTTTCTTTCCATGACCTCAAACATGTAGTTGAGGCTTATTTGGATTACCTTGTTGCTCACTCTCACAAGAGAGTGGATCATCCAACTCATCTTTATATTGTGTTTGAAAGATTTCTTTATTACCATATTCAGTTAAATCCTCATAAATGCATCTTTTGTGTTAGTTCAGGTCGCATGTTGGGATTCATAGTTTATGAGCAAAGGATCATGGTGCAACCAATGAAGGTAGAGGCAATACTTTGATTGCCTCCCCCACACAGTATTTGACAAATTCAAGGTTTATAGGGAAAATATAACTTTCTACGTCATTTTATAGCCAACTATGGCAATATCACTAAGGGTTTCATGTGTCTCTTGAAAAAGGATACTCAGTTCATATGGGATGAGCGAGCCCAAGAGTCCTTGGATACCCTTAAGAAATCCCTAGTGTTGGCACCTCTTCTTAGTCCTCCAGAATATTGTAGAGATTTATTTCTTTACATATCCACGTCTGAAGGGACGGTTGGTATGGTTCTCATTCAGGAAGATGACAAGCTCCACAAGCATGCTATCTATTATCTTATTGAAAATCTAATTGGTCTTGAACTTAAGTACTCTCACGTGGATAAGCTTGCTTTAGCAGTCGTGCACACAGTTCAAAGGTTGCACCATTATATTCTACTTTGCAATACTACCATGGTCACCAATGTCAATCCATTTCAATATGTCTTGACAAGATGTATCATATGGGGGGAATACAGTAAATGGATTGTGATTTTGCAATAATTTGATCTTGATTTTGTCTCTACAAAATATAAGAAATCACTAGTCTTTGCAGAATTAATGTCAGATTTCCCTAGGTAGGATGAGGACATGGTTTACGATGACTCATTTGTTGATGATCACATTTCCCTTCTCTCATATTCAGACCCCTGGTATGGAGATATTTTAATATATCTTCAAACTATGAAGGTTACCCAACATATTTTGCGAGACAACTGACGATGTATACGCCATCAAGCCAAAAACTGCCTCATTATCGATGACACTTTGTATCGTCGGGGAGTGGACCCTATTTTTCTTCCTTGTTTGACTAACAAATAAGCTGAAGATGCACTCAATGAATGTCACAATGAGGTTTTTGGTGGTCACTTATCTGGGCTTATGAAAACACAAAAAATATTTTGAGATGGTTATTTTTGGCCGTCGATTTTTAAGGATTGCGTAGAAGTAGTAAAGAAGTGTCACCCTTGCTAGGTGTTTTCTCGTAAGACACACTCACACCTTGCCCCTTTACACCCAGTCATTATTGTCAGTCCCTTCACTAAGTGGGGGGCGGATTTCATGGATTTCAACCTAGCCTCAGCTAGGGGGAACAATCACATTATCATGGTCATGGATTATTTTACTAAGTGGGATGAGGCCATGCCTACAGTTAAATCTGACTGTGAGACTACGACACATTTGGTATTCAATCAGATTATATCTCAGTTTGGAATTCTGAAGGCGATTTTCACTGACCATGGAAGTCACTTCCAGAACACGATGATGATATATTTAGCATCAAAATTAGGGTTCACGCAAGATCATTTGTCGTCCTATTATCCCCAGGAAAATGGCCAAGTGGAGGATATGAATAAATATCTCAAAGCCATTTTTCAGAACACTATCAGGGAGAGTAAATATAACTGGCATGTGATGCTTTACCCTACTCTATGGGCGTACCGAACCACAATAAATACTTCCACGGGTATTACACCATTCCATCTAGTCCACAGACTGGAGTCGATCCTTCCCATTGAATGTGAAATCCCTTCTCTTAAGTTAGCAATTGATCTCCTACATGACACGACTAATATCAAAGAATTCCTTATACACTTAGAGCAACTCAATGAGAAGCTTCGAGATGCCACTCTACCCATCGAGGAAAATAAGCGTCGTGTTAAGGTTCAATATGATAAATATATCCATCCTCAACAGTATGTTGAGGGTGACTTGGTCCTTCTTTATGACCAAGATAAAGAACGACTAGGGGTAGGAAAGTTCAACCCCATGTGGCACAGTCCTTATATAGTGAGACGTGTCCTAGAAAAAGAAGCTTATGAGTTAGAGGATTATGAAGGGAATATACTGAAGGATCCTAGAAATGGGATCTATCTCAAGAAGTATTATGCTTGAGTCCTCCAGCTCGAGCATGATCTTTTTATACTATTGTAATTTAGTGTATCTAGTTTTCTATGGTCCTTTTGTGTCATCGATTCTCTTATTGAGTTTCCCCTTGGTTGGAAGATGTCAATGAAATCATTGGTTTTCTTAGAATTCACAGATGGTGCCAGTCATCATACTCATAACCTATCTTCCGTCACTTGGGTTATCTATTTGCTCAACGAACAACTGCTGTATTCAGGAGGCATTTGTTAAGATCCATCGACGAACAATGTGGTTGAGTATATCATCATTATTGAGCTATTTCACGATGCCATTTCACATGGTATTCAATATTTAGAGGTTTGCTTGGATTCCTAGTTAGTTGTGTGTCAATTCAATGACAGGTACCAGGTTAGGGATCCTCCGCTACTCCGTCGATTCCTTTGGGTTCAACCTTGGAATGATATTTTGATTTCATTACTTATAATCATGTCCCTATAAGTTCTAATCGAGTATCTGACGCATATGCAAATTGCGTTTAAGATTGACATTTGTTACATAACTAAGAAAAGGAAACACACATTCATTCACTCATTGTAAGATACATAAGTAAAGTAGAAGAACATTTTTTTTTGTATTTCATGCATCAAGTCCAAAAAATATGGTATCATAGTACAAAATTAGGCTTGTAGCCTTCAAAACATATATGGTCAGTACGTCAAATGACCATGCTGTCTAAGCTCGCGGTCCCGGGTGCATTTCATGATAGCACACTATAATGTTTGCGAGACGTCGAAAGAGTCTCACCCATGCATGAGGTACACCTACAAACTGCCTCTACATAGCCTAAGGAAGATCCTTGACCTGGACGATAGGAATCCTGTGGGTCAGACGTGACAGGTTTCCCTGCATGTTCTGAAGCACTCGCTCTACATCCTTGCCCACCATGTCCTCTCCTTGCCCCTTGTGTCAATGTTGTGGGTATCCATCCGGTCGTCATGGACCTACATCTATGTAAGAAAGATAAAACATTAGTATATGATACCATACCAAAAATATTTGCATTTTTTTTTTGCACTTCTCAAATAAAAAAGCACAAAAAATGAAATATACAAAAATTAAAATTCTTATCGATCTTCCTGAAGGCAAATCCTAGTGGTAACGACATGTCACAATCCCCTAGGTAGTCAATCCCCTCATAGGGATATTCATTGATGGAAATAATATGCTGTCACCACTAGTGAAATAACTCATCATTATAGGGGGTTGGCACCCTACCACCTCCCAACCGCCTCATCACCTTGGTCCATCGGGTCATGGTTGGATCGCGTAGAACATATGGAAGAAATTCCACTCTAGGACTAAGGGATAGAATGCTCTCGAAGAAAAAACTACATAAAATGGAGGCAAACCCAAAGTTCCTCATCCTCCCAAGTTTGCAATCCGTAAGTTGGATTTTCATGTTGGCCAATAATGAGGTGCTCCAATCATAAAATGTGGGTCTCAAACATTGTACAACATAAAACATAAGTTGCCTCGATACCTGATGTAACGAGGGCAATCCTGATATCCATGTGAGCACTAGGATGATAATCTTCAGGATTGGGTTCTCAATTTCCCTAATAGGGAGTTGGCTCCCCACTTTCTTTGTATCTACAATGCAGTAGGTGGAGATGTACTCTTCTATAGTCATCCTACCACCAACCTCTCAGGCCTTGATATTTACCATCTTGCCCCAGTGAGACAAACCTATAATGAAATAACTATCTTCCACCTTAATTCTCAATGGTTGTCCATCAAGATTGAAGGCCTTCATCTTCGGATCCCATTAACTTATCAACGTTTGGAGCAACCTCGCTTATGCCATCATTCCTTTTATGCCCCAAAATTATAAAGCCCACATATTTGAAATTCTTGTTGGGCTCTCTGATCTCCTTCTACTGCAGCATCAACATCCTCATGCTGTCTTCCCCCCCATTCAATCACCATCCTGCAAGGGAAACATCAATTTTTGAGTCATTTTTTCTTAAAAAAAATGTTCACGGAGATGTATGTGGGATACCATTTAAATAGTCGTGTATAGGGATCGATATATGTGGGAAGGATTTGATTTTCCTATGTACATGGGGTCGTATACATGGCCCGATGAACTATATCCCGCGTACACCCATTTTCCTACTTTACATTCTCCAAAACTAAACAATTGAAGACTATAATTAAAGTTTAAACCATGACAATAGAAGGCCATGGGATGGGCACTTAATTGGTCTAGACGATTTCCAATTTCATTTCTTGTAGCTCCCAGAATTGTCACTGGAAGATCGTGGGTGAAATGGCCTCAAAATTACTATGTGGGTAAAAAATTCAAAATGACATGGTAAAACTTATTATTTTTACTATTTATAGAAAAAAATTACCCACTTTATATAGTTTTCACCCTATTTTTCCTATTTCTTAAACCATATGGACTAATTATGCAGTGTCAGACTTGGTTTGAAGTGGTTTTTTTAGGATATAATGAATTTCTAGTACTCTTTAGACCGTTTGTGCCTCCAAAATGTATATACCATCACTGACATATCGGATAGGTTTTCACCTCACCTTTGTATTTCTACATTGTCCTATGACCACGCTTCATCTGCCCTAGGTACGAACCCATTTTTTAGTGGCATGGAACCTTCTCGTTATTACTAAAAGTTTCATTATTAAGTGGTAGAGACTCACCAAACATGGGTACCCTAGTTAGAGCACTTTTTCCATTTGGTGCCCATGCATAAGTTACTCCATAGGTCCGGGAGTCCCTTGTAGTCTTATTATGACTTTGAGCTCGAACCTCATTTTTATTACTCAATCTCATTCTGACCACTACCTATGGGACTCCCTCCATTATGTGCTACTTAGAACAACATACTAGAGTCTTAGTTAAGCTCTTTTCAGACTCCTTAAAAAGAAAAGATTGATGAGTGACCTTGTCTCTTTCACACTCATTAAAAGGTTTCAAAAGGACGTCTATTTCGATATAATTTTAACCCTTTTCCGGAAAAAACAGACTAATTACGAAAAAGGAAAACTCTAGTCACTAGTGGCTAGAAGAGTTCTCCTTGGTATCGTTTTATGATTTTTCGGGCATAGGGCTCTAAATATACAAAAAATAACATTACTGGAAGTTTCTTTCTAGTGTTGAGTTGTAATTGCATTTTATCACCTTGCACGCATTGTTGAGCCTAATGTCGACTCCCGATTGCTCATTATAAGCCTATTGCCCCAACAATTCTCAACATGCACCAAGCATTTCCTTCCATATATCCTTTGCAGCTTGACACCCTTTACCCTAAGAAGAAATATCCCCCCGAGTGCCCATATACCACATGTGTTCCCTTACATAACGCATGGTATGTTCCACTGCATGGAACTTGTTGACTTTCTTGTGACACTCGTTTCCTCTCTTGTATCATAACAATCTTCACCATTTAAAAAAAATAAGGGTGGAAAAAGAATATTATCTCATGTTGATAGTAGTCTCATCGCCTTTGAACATAGCACACATTTTTGAGTCCATTCATCAAAGGTGTGGGTTTAGTGTGGACTTAAGAAGTTGTACTCATTACTCAGAGTTAGTCTCCTCTGTCTAGTTATTCTTCCAGTCCTTATGCAGAGTTTGTCGATGCCTATTGCGTAAAAAAAATTGGTCTATCATCAGTCCCGAGTCTATTCTGCCTAAGTTGTCCATTTGTCTCATGCTATGGTTCAAAGGAAATCCAAACATGTGTCGGTCATTTCTTAGAATTCTTGACTTTGCATGTTGGCCATTCCCTTACAAGTGAATCTCAGAATCACATGAAGTTGTAGTCCTACCTTGCACCCTGGACCTACTTTCATCATTGGTAGGTGACCTTGACCCAACATATGACATCTCCTCATTGGTCCCTGAATGGGTGGTATCCCTTGTGTTCAATGATAATAAGTCTATTCACACATTGGGATGCATGCAGTGTCTTGGATTTCATTAGTCCTTATTGGTGGATTCCTCGCCTCTATCGATAGTTTTCATTATTGGATACTATTCATAGGGTCTCTTTCATGTACTACTTACATCTGGTGCATGCGAGAGACACACATATTCATTGGTTCATGCATATCCTATTCATCCAAGTTATTCCTAATTATAAAAGTATAGATTTTTACCTCACGTTGGATGATGAGAGATACCTCAATGCTCTCCTTATAGCGGGTCTTCTTCCATCAACCTCAACTCATCTATTCTGGAATTGAGATCTAGAGTCTTAAGAATACCTAGAGACTTGCAATCATCATTAATAGGTTATCTCGCCATTGATAGTTGGGAATACATCAATATCTCATGTTCGATGGATTCCTAAAGTGTTCGACCTCAACACCTTTATTCACACTTGTTGAATGTACTCGGTGCCTTGACTCCTACTTTCATCATTAGTGGATTGTCTCATGTCTATTAACAATATACCTCAATGACCGATAATCAAATGAAGTCTCATCGTGTTCGACTTCAACTCATTTATTCACATGATGTAGACTTTCACCATCGACGGCTAGTGTAGAAGACCTCCAGTTCATAGTAGCAACACCTCATACTCGTTGTTGTCTTTCATAGTACCAGAACCTATATGAATTCAGTTATCATGGAAGATCATATTGTACTTCATTGTATACAAATGTATTCAGTTGATTTTGAGACCAGAATCCACTGTGTCTTGTTCGTGACCTTGACTTCTTACGACATATGCCTACTTTATATTTCCTATTCATGGCCATGAATAGTTACCTTCTATATATTCACATGGATCTGCAGTGTACTTCAGATTGGAAGCCATGTGTACAGAGTCAACATATATTTTAATATTCTAAGGGGTGACTAGTTCCTCCAGCTGGGTCCTCACTACTCCACTTCTTGGAATTATAAATTATTTCAACCATCGTTATTGCTCCTCTGACCTCACAAATTAAGGGGCATTTGTTATAGAATTTGTTTCCACACTCTATGCATCATGCTTTGATGGCCTTCACTTTCCCTCTCTAGACTCAATTACCCCATTTTGCTCAATCTAAAGTCAAAAATTCATTTTTTTGTGCATATGCGCGGGCTACAGTTAGACAACCCGCGTATACATAGGTTGCTCCATTACATCCTGCGTACATCAAGTTTTGTGCTCAAAATTAAAAATATTTTTGGTTTTCCATGCCAAGTCATGGGATTCATAGCCTTTGGCCTTTCATATGATGGAAACACTCCGATTAGACCCTTCATTTCCCTTTGAAGGCTATAAATTGAGCCATATACAAGCCTTGAGAAAGAGAGAAAATACACTCTGGAGAAATTTCACCTCATATTGAGTCTACATCCCTTTGTCCTTTAAGTCTAAACTTCTCTTATGTTCATCCCCCAAGCTCTTCCTATTTTGTGGAGGAGGAACCCAATTACTCCTATAACTTATGAGCTTGCCTTATGGAGGATTGAAGTGGTGAAGGCCGAGGTGGAGAGACTTAGTTTCTCGGTTCTGTCGAGTGCCACTATAGAAAGTTGTCACATATGTATTTTTGTTGATTATGTTAATAGAAATACTCTTTTCTCATCCAATTATATGTTACAAATATTTGTATTATTTTCCATGGGTAAATTTTTTATACATGTTAATGTAATATGCTAGTTTATATGATAACACTTCATATATTTTCATATGCTCGTGTATCTTGAATGTTGAGGACAAGTTGCAGGTATCAAGAATTGAATTGTGAACTCGAAAGTGGTCTCCTACGAACGTTCGAAGGAGGTAGGGTCTTGTCCTTTCTTTTGTTTGCATTTCCATTTATCTAGCATACTTGAGATTAGAGTTGTTTTCTGGGTGCCATTTTGTCTGTTGTGGTTTTACCCCAAGCCATAGAGAGTTTTTCCTTGTAACAATGTCTAAGGAGATTGAGCATTGATTTAGTAACTACATGATTGGTAACTTGAAATCAAGAAGTTACAAACAAGACTAATATATTAACTGTAGTTAAAACTAGTCAATGTCGATCTCATTACAATATATCAACCTTGCCTATTGGTACAATAATATTTATATATAACATATTTGCTATTAATTTTACATATGATTCATATATAATATCTTTATTATTAATTTACCCTTAATAGATCAACTAGTTGGGCTTATGGTCATCAAAATCTCTCCCATACATAGAAAGTTGGATTTAATCATCCCAAGTGTAAGGTCTCCCATGACACACACCGAGCGTGCATGCTCCTTGGGTAGATTCAGTGATGGAATAGATGAAGAGCATAAGGAGGAAGCCATCGGTTGGGAAAATGAAGACATTTGGGTGTGAGTAGGAGCACCTTGGGTACATGATGGTGACATGCGACACCAAGGGGACACACACCTTACTTTCCCTAGAACAATTGATGGATATGTGGGTTGCATCTGAGCAAGGGAGGGGAAACTTGGGAGCATGCCCAAGGAGTGGACCCATCTGCCCTCGACAATGTAGGTGCACCAGAGAGGTTGGATGACCCCATCAACACATCCACGAGGAGTCATGGAAATCATCACGAGAACACACAAGGAAAGGGGGCACACCCAAGGATGGAGCGCATTGGTCCAAGAGACAAATGATTGATGGGAACACATTCTTGGATGGGCACACCGGGTCCAATAAGGGGGTGCAGTGAGTCATTTGAGAGTGGTTTTTTGAAGGGGAAAGATACACCCAAGAGACATGATGATTCACACAAGTGACCCTTGGAGCTCCTATAAGAGCAAGGGCGCACAAAAAAAGGAATAACATTTGGACAA
Source organism: Picea abies (assembly GCA_900067695.1). NCBI lineage: Eukaryota > Viridiplantae > Streptophyta > Pinopsida > Pinales > Pinaceae > Picea > Picea abies. The sequence continues at coordinate 16,415 of CBVK0102150869.1, forward strand.
GAAATTTGGAGAATAATTTTGAGGCAAGTATGAGGCAATGAACTAAGGCAAAGTTACCAAGATGGAAGACAAGTAGCCAAGAGTTTTACGCTTTGGGAGGATTTGGGGAAGTTTGGAAATGCATGTCTATAGAAGCATGTGTGAGGAAGAACCAAAATTTGTGTTAGCTTGGTGAAAGTTTTCAGAAACGAAGTGACAACAAGTTTTTGGTTGTGGGAATGTGTGAGGTACACCACAATAGGTTTTGGAGATAGTTGTGATAGAGAGTCTTGGTGTGATGAATATTTTTATGAGTGTCTTGGTGAGGTGAGGCAAGTCATGTGAGTTTGCCGAATTTGTAAACCAAGCCAATAATACTCTGATATCGTAATTGTTTTTCAATAACAAATACTTAGCCGAGTGTTAGGAACGATTTTTTTTGCCCACACTATTTCTGTGTTTATCTTCATTTGTTCCACAATTGTTCTCTTGGATTCTCATGTTCATGGATGTATGATTGTATAAGACTAAGTGTTAAACTGTGTTAACAATTATCTAAGTATACAAGAGTTGCACTGGAGTAGGAGTGTTACTCATTGGTAGCCAAGAACATAGTATGTGTATTCTCTAGGAGGAGAGGTGTAGTCCAAATGAAGTATGTTGGGTGTGTTGAGCAACCAAGTAAGAACCATCATAGTGCCACACACCCTCATGAGGTGAAAAATCAAAATATATGATTAGGCATCCTGTGGGGTCGTGAAAGGTGGTATCATAGAAAAATTGGGAAACAATTCGGTGCTCTTCACCACTACTGCAGTTAGAAAAGTTGTTGGGGAGGGGTGCACTTGTTGGTGAAACAGTCTACACATAGGATTAATGAGGGATTGATGGAATGAACCGTCACATAAGAAACCTGAGAACAGACTTAGTGGTTTGTGATGGAATTGAAAGGTATGTTTGTGGACGAATCCATGACTTGTGAATAGAACTAAGAACACCCCTTGATCAGGTCAAGTGCATAGTTCCATGGGCGAACCAAGCACTTGGGCAAGGCAGATGAATGCAGGATTGTTGCATAACTTGTCACAGACCCGAACATAGAGTTGAACATAGAAATAGTTGGGAACAAACCTTGGTGAATGGTTTTGCAATGTGAGTTGTTTCATCACAGTTGGTTTGAGCACAATCCCAGGTGCATACACATACCAAGGGAAAAGCTCATAAGGGGTGAAATGAGCACTTGGATGTATAGACTATCGTGAGACTCATTGCATACTTGGGACATTGCATAGGAGTTTTGTAGAACTATTGAGAAGGCCAAGTGACAAGGGTCAAGTAGTGAAATGGACGATGAAAATGATGAATCTTGGAAGGTCAAGAGAGATAATGTAACTCAACGATTCGAGAAACTTTAAGAGACTTTGGAGAGGATGGATGAATTTGATGCATGGATAGAGTTAGAGATCAATAGAGTGAAGGATTTAATGAGAGGGACTGAGACATTTATACTAGATGCATTGAGAGCACTTAGGGAGGAGAGCATCCAACATGAAGGAAACAACAAAGGATCAGCCCAGACCACTCGTGAGGAAAGGTAGGTTAATTGAGTGCTACCTCTATTCGCAAAATCATTTTATGAGAGATTGTCCAATGCAAGGAAAGTTGGTTCTGTTGGTCGAGGAGGAGGCTCAACTCACACCAATAGTGGAAGAGTCAGAACCCTTGGCAGAGATGGTTCAAGTGCAGAAGATGACAAAATAAATGAACGAAGTCATGGAAATGTTGGTGGAACGCATGCAAGAGTTCAAGACAAGAGGTCAAGGATAGTTTTCACAAAGTGAAGTAGTTGAAGGAATCTTCTTTGTGGATACAATGGTAAGTGGGATGAAGATGGAATATTTGGTTGACATGGGGGAAACATACAATTTTTCGAGTGAGCAAGCCACAAATTCTCTTCATCGCAAACTTGAGAGTTGCACTGGGACGTGTAAAGTGTTGAAATCAACGATGATGTTGGTGACAAGAATCGTTCGTTCAACACCATTGAGAGTTTGGGAATGGTTTGGCAACATGGATTTGTTGGTAGATCCATTGGAATATCATGCGATGATAATGGGTTTGGACTTCCTTAGACTTTCCAAAGAAGCTCCTGTCATTCACGAAAGTTTCTTAGTATTATTGGACAAGGCCAAAACACCAAGCACACCCTTGATGACAAATAGGAAACTTGGGAGGATGCCTAGGATTTATGTAATCAGGTTGGTAGAAGGAGTCAGTGGGAGCACCGACAAGCCTTGCAACATGACATGACAACTAGAATCCATCCACAACCCAACATCTCTAAGTAGTCTAGGGAAATAAGAGAAACAACTAATTGTGACGAAGACTTCGGTGAAGACAACCACGGGGAAGGTTGGTCAATTGAGGAACCCACAGAACCATGAAAGTGAGTTTAAGAGGCATTTGGACTCTTCACTTTCCATGGAGAAATGGGATGAACATCACCAAGTGAATACTCATCAACAATAGGTTATGGACATTGTGGAGGATCAGGTATTAGACTTACCCACCACAAAATTTCCTAGAGTTGAGCCAAGACAGTGCATGGAGGCACTTAATCAATCAGATTTGGAGATGGATGTGGAAGAGGTAGGAGTTGAAGACTGGAATCCAACAACGATCATGAACTTTTGTAGGAAGGTCATGGGGATATATGACTTCCAACTTACTGCAAAATGA
>CBVK0102150873.1:0-12313 GCA_900067695.1 Picea abies
ACAGTCTCTCTACATTTCTTTCATTAATAGAAATCATGTATTACTGTATACCTGTGTTTATGGTTTCATCTATGATACATTTATGTTATCTTATTGAATATCCGCGATATCTCTGTGCATTTCTTTATTATACCTCCACTTGCATTTCGTGCCAAAAATAATCTGGATCATATGGACAAGTCAACACCTTCATAGGTATCATGTGTTGAGTTAAATCTTGTTTAAATGTCAAATCTATTATATTATTTTTGTTAAATTTTACCTTTTGGTACTAATAAAAATATTATAAATATGTATGCAGGTTTCTTCATCCATTGCTGAATCACTTATAACACCACGGTTTCATTCACCACCACTACTTACACTCCACCCATCATTTTCCCTGAGCTACACGGTTAGTCCAATCCTTAGCCACCCTATCTAAAATTTTTGGATACCTCTTTCCATCCCAAGGGTTTTACCATCCCTTGTACAAATCATGGGGGTTTATCGCCACTCACCCCACCATATTTCATATCCCATCCATCAATAGTTGTTGCACCCATAGGCCACCCACCCCCACCACCTTTTCTATTGCATCCATCCATAGTGGATGAACCCGTACGCCATCCACCCCCACCACCTTTTCCATTTGTGCCATCCATTGAGGTTGTCACGGTAGATGTTTCCTTAGATCATGTTGTACACCTAAGCACTCCACCTTCCAAAGACTCTATGTTGTTTCCCCAGTTATTCATAGTGAGATAATTTGTTGATGATCAATTTGTATGTATCATGAATGGAATTGATTTTACAAATTTTTGTTTAAATTTCATGATTTGATCCTTGCAACTAATGAATAGTGGCATCACTAAGAGATTAGGGTCATAGAGGAGGGTAACACCATCACAAGTGTCAGTATCATCTATGGTGAGTTGTCTTATGTTGAATTACAAAGTATCATTTTGTAAGTCTGTTAATTCATTGTGGAAACCAACTTACATGAATTTCATTTCTTTGTCCAGTCTCTAGAGTGACAAACCATGGCCAGGCACAAAACCACTTGAGGTGCTTCTTCGAGTAAGAGAAGAAAGATTATCTATGGTGAGTTGTCTTATGTTGAATTACAAAGTATCATTTTGTAAGTCTGTTAATTCATTGTGGAAACCAACTTACATGAATTTTGTTTCTTTGTCCAGTATCTAGAACAATGAACCATGCCCAGGCACAAAACCACTTGAGGTGCTTCTTTGAGTAATACAAGAAATATTAATTTCTAATATGCTCATCATAGTTGTGAGGGTAGAAATGGTCAATGAGTGACCAATGCATTCCATTTTGTATGTAGGTCACCATACGACACTTTTCCATGTTAGGGAACTTGCCATCATTTTGTATATCAATACAAGGAGAACACCTTCTTGCTAAAGTTTTTATGGAACCTCCTTGAAAAACTCTTCCCTTAACTATTTATAGCGAAGGTTGTTAGCGAAGGCTGGTGGTTGAAGGATTTTTTTTTTTTTGTTTTATTTCAGTGTTCCTTTATGGTACATACACATTGAAACAAACCTAAAGCATACAACAATGGGGCTTAAATGCTCAAACACACCATCACTATTCATAGCGGAGGCAGGTGACTATAGGTTTTTGTGAAGGTTTTTTTTTCTCGGTCCACCTTCAAGGTACATACACATCAACAATTTCATGAACAATGTATCATTGGTGTATCTAGGTTCCAGTAACACCACCATAATTTATAATAAAATTATATGCACCAAATAAATCACCCCAGTGTCGTTGAAAAGTATGCAGTAGTATGTTCATGAACAATACAACACTGACACATCCATGTTTTAGTAACACTGACATACTTTATAACAAAATTACATGTATCGAATAAATCACACTGACATTGTTGAATGACACATCCCAGTGCACCTCACTTTCGAAAGACACATTGTTTTAGGGTAAATAAAAAAAATTATCAAACCAATTTTCATTAACACAATTCATCCCATGCTTCCAAACTCGCAAACAAGCACCAATGCTCACCTTTCTTCCTAATAATCCATGTTTTCGGTGTTGTACACCAACTAGGATATCTCCATTGGTGGATCCACACATTTCCAAATTTTGAAAATTACCACGATTTTTTGTTTCCTCTCAAAGGTGAAACCATACCTTCTCAGGAGAGAAGAGACTATGTAAATTATTTGTTACCTTCCTCTTTGCATTTTCATCCAATATAAATTATAAGTTATCTTGAAATTTCACATTTCATATTTCTTCCAAGTGATGCGTACTGTGTTAAATAAACAGTGAGCACCACCTATGGTGCATATTGTTTTAAATACATAGCGAACATTTTTTTTATGCGCGTCCATATATGTCTTTACTGATGACGTTCAATCTAGTGCATTGTGATAAATTACTAAAAAACAAAGCGGTGAATCCTTTGGAACACCCTGACACTAGCGCAAAATGAGCTTATACCCATACCAAACAATTACACTTCATTAACAACAATGCTAGCTAAACGATATATAAATCTTAACCTAGCGGTGCACCTGTTATCACTCCAGAAAACTCTCCTAGGCTGTAAGTCAGAGATGCCTGGTAACTTAAACTTTTTGAAATTACATGCATCGAATAAATCACACCGACATTGTTGAACAACACATCCTAGTGCACCTCACTCTCGAAAGACACATTGTTTTAGGGTAAATAAAAAAAATTATCAAACCAAGTTTCATTATCAAAATTCATCCCATGCTTCCAAACTCCCAAACAAGCACTGATGCTCACCTTTCTTCCTAATAATCCATGTTTTTGGTGTTGTACACCAACTAGGATATCTCCATTGGTGGATCAACACATTTCCAAATTTTGAAAATTACCACGAATTTTCGTTTCCTCTCAAAGGTGAAACCATACCTTCTCAGGAGAGAAGAGACTATGTAAATTATTTGTTACCTTCCTCTTTGCATTTTCATCCAATCAAAATTATAAGTTATCTTGAAATTTCACATTTCATATTTCCTCCAAGCAGTGCGTACTGTGTTAAATAAACAGTGAGCACCACCTATGGTGCATATTGCTTTAAATACAAAGTAAACATTTTTTTCTACGCATCCATATATGTCTTTACTGATGATGTTCAATCTAGCACATTGTGATAAATTACTAAAAAACAAAGCGGTGCATCCTTTGGAACACCCTGACACTAGCGCAAAATGGGCTTATACCCATACCAAACCATTACACTTCATTAACAACAATGCTAGCTAAATGATATATAAATCTTAACCTAGCGATGCACCAATTTTAACTAACCACATCGGGGCATACCAGACAAGTAACCCCCCAGCACGTCAATATTAAAATGCACCGTCATAATTTATAAAAAATACACGCATTGAAAAAATTGTTCCATTTTCTTTTAACATTACGCACTAACACACTTCACTTCACTAATGACAACACTAACATAATGATTTATAAAATTTAACATAGCAGTGCAACCATTGTAATCCAACGCATCGGTATTGTATACATAAATGAAATGGGACATATATTTTCTAAATTTCCATAGCAGGGTGTCTCATTGGACGCCTCATTCCTAGTTCTCTCTCATTTAAAATGCACTAAGGAACAAAATGATGATTCTCCACTATGACGTTGGTACTAGTGTGTTAATAGTAACACCTCACACTGGTTCATCATCTCGTTTCAGTGGACACCCTATCATTGATGTTGTCGACAACAAAACACGTCATTAATCAAAACACTAGTTCTTCAATAGCATGGTAGCACCAATGAATTTATATTAACACATCACAACGTGTAAGTTCATATACAACAATTTCACTAGTCAATGTAGATGGATCAAAATAATGCACCGGTAATGTATAGATCACGACACCGAGCCAAAATTTCAAAAATTTGTAGTGCACTGCGTCTTATGGTAAGCATTGATGCTTTCTATTAATCGAATGATTTGCTAAGTTTTTGAAACGCAAATTTCCTTCACAGTGCGTGAAATAAATAAAATGCATCAGTGATATGTATTACAACACAATGAGAAAAATACATAATAATTTACCAACTCGGTGCATTCTGTGGGATGGCTCATCACCGATGCATTATAATACAAACATATTAGTATCAATGCATACAAAGGTCAAATGGAGCCTCGGTGCGGTTAAGTAAGTTGTACCTACAAAAATAGTTTAAAAATTATCATTCCGATGCACATTTTAGAATGTTCCCATAAAGGGTGTGCCATGAAAAGACAACGCACCGGTTAAAAGAATTAGGTGCATGAACTAAAATAGTCTTTGTGTTTAATATAACTCACTGTGTGGTTTCACACCAACCCTAAATCGATGCATTATATACCGCAACGGATCATTGTATGTATATCGATGCTCGACTAACAATCATGCACATGTGCGCTATATTTAATAGATTTATAATCAGTTCCTTCTGTCTGATAAGAAGCATGAGACGCAGTGCATATGTATTTGTTAATAGCACTACCTACTTTTTCACTTTGTTTTTGCAAACATAAACTATTTTACCTACTTTTTCACTTTGTTTTTGCAAACATAAACTATTTTCAGTTTTTGATAAATACAAATTAGTTATAGATGTTTGTGTTTTATATTTTAAATTCATTTTATCTATATATATGTGCCTAAAAATGATTTTATGTGAATCATATATGTCAATGATGCTCAGTGTAGTAGTATTAGCATCCAGAAGAAAAAATATTTAATTCACAATCTACATATGCAACCCTCTATAGTTAAATTTTGTGGAGGTTTTTCTTTGCGGAGGAAAAAACATAGGTCACTCTTTCGGTGCCTCTCATAATTTAGTGCATGGACTCGATCCTATACCATCTCTTCAGTTCTCTACTTTTCATCTTCTCCTTCGCGGGATGCTTGAATTTTTCCAATATACTATCCTCGTCGTTTATGGAGAAATAATCTGAAGTAGCATCAATTTGCTTGTAGATCACATACCTACACCTCCTCTTCTTCACCTCGAAGGGGCTTATCGAATAGACTTTTGAGGATGGGTGTAATTTTGTAGGCTTGAAGTATCTATAACCAGGGCCCATGCTTGTGGAACTAAGCACATCAACTTCGTTCCCTTCCAAGTTCATCATCTTGGTCCCTACTTTGGCATAACTAGGATTACCGAGCTCTATGATCATAGTTTCATAGTGCCCCTTTGTCATGTTCAACAAGAAAGAAACCTAGTAGATGTATTAATTATAACATTGCGTCAGCCTCAATATTGACCTAACATCCATATTGTATATTTCATAGAATTTAAGAAGCACATTTGGAAAAACAATTGATGATCCATAAGATTCATGAGAATGTATTATCACTAAATAATAAGAATTTCCTTATCCTTAGAATTCTCCTCCATGAGATCCTCTCCTGTGTACTTACTAATCTGTTCATCATGTTTATTATTCTTCACAACCATGTGCTCAATCACTTTCTCATCCATAAGAGGAACCTGGGAAAAATACTTGCATTCTCTCTATTGTTGGTTTCCCTTGTCCTGCTCTCCCATTTCTTGTACCACATCATCATCTTCCTCGAGTAGGACTATATTAATGGAAATGATGTCCCCTCTCTTGATCATAAACCTATATTTCCTTTGGATAGACTTGATCCTCTACCACTCCCTTAGTGATCTGTCCCCATCTCCTCCTCCACAAGACACTCGAATTTCTCCAAGATATCATTCTTGTCATTGTTGTTTCCATAATAATTTGCATTAATTCATTCATAGATATCATACAAATAATTCATATTCTTCTCCTAGTGGGGCTTATCGAATTACTCTTTGAATTCGGGGAGGAATTTCCTAGCCACACTTGTACAATTGGTTGATGTAAAATTGTAACATGCCATCTTCCAATGATCAATAGTGCAAGTGTGACTAAGAAATTCCTCCCCGACATCAAAGAGATATTCTATAAGCCCCTCAAGGAAAAGAAGAGGATTTATAGGTATGTGAAATAAATCAAATTGATGCCAGTTATTATGGTGAAAATAATGATGAGAATAGTATCTTGGAGAAAGTGGAGCGGCCCATGGAGGAGGAGATGCAATTCAAAGCACTAACAGAGTGGTAGGGGATTAATTCTATCTAGATGGAGGCCAAGTTGATTATCAATATTAATGAGGTCATTTTCATTAATCTGGTCCTATTCGTGGAAGATGAAGATGTGGTGGAATAAATGGGAGAGTAGGACAAGAGAAACCAATAGTAGAGAGAGTGAGAGGTTGTTTCCCATGTGCCCCTTTTGGATGAAAAAACAATGGAGTGCATGGTTGTGGAGAAGAAGAAACATGATGAACTTCTTATTAAGTACATGAGTGAGGATCTCATGTAGGAGTGGGCCAAGGCCAAGGAAATTCTCAATATTTAGTGATAATACATACTCACAAAGCTTATGCATCATCGAATGTTTTTCCAAATTTGCTTCTTAACTTCTATTAAATATACAATATGGAGCTAAGGTAAATATTGATACTGATACTGTGTTATAATTAATACATCCTCCAGGGTCCTTTCTTCATGAACAGGGAAAAGGGGCACTCAGAAGCTCTGACCATAGAGCTTTGCAGTCGTAATTATGCCAAAGTAGGGGCCACGATGATGAACTTGGAAGGGAATGAAGTTGATGTGCCTGGCACCATAGTCAAGGTGATGGAAATTTGTTTTCATTGATGTAAATCCTAGAATACGAAGTCAAGTGAATAAGCCTATAGATGCCCAAGATCAATATTGCAAGATGAAGATTGTTGAAATAATTATCTGTGGTCACTTTGGATACCCTATATTTGAGGGAATGTTTACCCTACATAAATAACTCAATTGAAAGAACAATTTACATGGTTGGAAATCTTATTCCAATACCTTTCCAATGGTATATGGAAGTCCCTATAACTCACTAGGAATGAGGAGATAAGAATTGTTTCATCTGACAACCTAGCCAAAAAATTGAGGATAGTTCATCAAGGTTGGCCCATGAACTAAATATAGGGTCAGAACTACTATATATAAAGGATAGATTTTCGTATTTTTATAGCATACAATATTGTGATCTCTTAGCACAAGTTTGGTAGTGAAGGAACTGGGAGGATAAGGAGCTCTTATGAAGGATATTTTTGAGTCTTATGGTGATGCTTTGATGATGTGTAGAAAGGAGGGGAAGATTCATCCCTATATTCTACCAAGGGTCCCAGGATGACAGTTGGTTTTTCATCTTGAAGGTTGACTGAATCTGTGGAATTAGATGAAGGTTTGGGCTACATCATTTTGGAAAGATACCTTTTGAATTTCTCATTCTTAATTAGCTCCAAAAACGGTAGAGGGATTTTAATTTTTTGAATCTCATTCTCAAAGCTAAAGGATGATGGAGACTTCAGGAACTCCTTAACTTCTAGGGTAGGGATCTTAGCCAATTCCTGGGGAGTTTGTACCTCCCTTTCTTTGCTACTAGCTGCCATAGCCTTAGCATAATTTTTTGCTTTAGTGGGTTGATTAGAAGTGTTAGTATTTCCTTGTTTCATTTTTTACCTTAGGTTGTATTTATTTGGATTTTCATTGGTTTTTTCCCATTTACTCAATTCATTTAGTTGGTTATCCATGAGAGACTCTTCATATGCATATTTGGTCAAGTGAGGAGATGAAGAGGTGTCACCAAGACAATGGATTCTAGGATTATTTTCTTCATCCTATCCTTCTTCATCAACAACAATGTTATTTTGGAGAGGGGCTTGGACTTTTTGATCATCTCTATCCCTATTCCTTTTCTCTCTTAGGGGGGACCTGAGGGACATTATTTCATCTTCTGAAATTTCCTCTATAATCAACATTATGTGTGTTCTTATAGTTATGCTTTCCTTCAAGTTTCAACTTCTCCATTTTAGCAGAGAGTGATTTAACAAAATTTGTAAGTTCATCAACTTGAGGGTGTACAATAGGGGATTTAGAGGTTGAAGCTTCATGCCTACCTTTCCTTCCATCTCTATCATACTTTCACCTAAGTTTTCCATATGCCAATATGTTAGATTCTACTTCCAAAGTTGCATCTTTCATATGGGCTAGAGAGTTAGATCTTATTTCTCTCAACAGGAGGCAAAACACTGGGTCAAAATCACTGGCATAGGTAATTTTGGCATAGGCATCTATAGGATTTATTTCAGTGGGAATATTGTTGTACATTTTATTAAATATTTTTGAGAAGTACCTTTCCTTCCATCTCTATCATACTTTCACCTAAGTTTTCCATATGCCAATATGTTAGATTCTACTTCCAAAGTTGCATCTTTCATATGGGCTAGAGAGTTAGATCTTATTTCTCTCAACAGGAGGCAAAACACTGGGTCAAAATCACTGGCATAGGTAATTTTGGCATAGGCATCTATAGGATTTATTTCAGTGGGAATATTGTTGTACATTTTATTAAATATTTTTGAGAAGTCTGAATCAGATTTCCCCTCCTTCCTCTTAAGTGACCCAAATTATGTAATATAATAAAGTAAATCCTTTTTATCCCCCCGAATGCCTCAAGAAATCATCATCCAAAGCTTCAATCCTAGCCACAGATACAAGATTGAAACCCCTAAACCATTTTCTAGCCTCACCATCAAGGATCTGTACAAATACTCTGATTCATACATCTTCATTTTCAATGTTAAGGTTGTCTTCATAACTATAAAAGGTTGCAAGATGTTCTTCTGCAGTTATGTCTTCCTCCCCGGTGAACTTGGGCATGTACTTGAGGTAGTCTCCAGCTGGGAGAGAATTCATAGGCTGAGGTAAAACAAGAGGGGCATACCTAGCAGCCACTATGGCATCCATCCTATTTCTAGGAATGCTAGCACCTGCCATTGCATTGTGAACTGTAGGAGAACAAGGGGGAAATGGAGTTTTGATAGGTACACCTACAGCTTGGAATTTTGGAGAAAGAGGAAGATTAGATGGAGAGGTTTCATATTTCAGAGGAAGAGGTTGAGTCTTTGAGGAAGATGGTATATGGTCCAAATTAAAATTGGTTTCCTCCTCTTTAATCACAACAACTTTGATAGGAGGAGGAGTAGGAAGGCCTAAAGAAGGAAAATCTTCTAAGCACTCTAGTCTAAACTAGTTTACAACATCAAGAGAGGAAAGGGTTTCAAAACTTTCTTCTTTTGATTTGGGGATAAAAGAAGAGTAATCAACATGAAAATTTTCAAAATCCAAACTTCTAGAAACTCTAGCAGAAGGTGAAAGAGGATAATTGAATATAGCGACTGGAGTCTTAAAAGTAGAATCATGTAAATGACCAGAAGTACCTAGTATAGGAGCTGAAAAGTATTCTTGAGAAGTCTTTCCTTTCTTGATAATCCTCTCTAGGTCACCTTCAGGTGTCTCCAGAGGTAGATGTGGAGTACACCTCTTGTGTCTACCTTTGGGAGCCACAACTAAAATAGTGGAGTCTCCAGTTGCAAGCTGGAATATTCAATGTACTGATTTCTAATGCACCTTCAGAATTAGTTTTACTTTTTCATTCAATCCTAGAGAAATATCTACAATTAGTTCCTTGGTAGCGGTGCCAAGAATGCTATTACTGAGAGTCACCCTCAGATTGTAAAAGGATAAGACCAGTATCCATCAAAAGGTTTATGGATGAAAATTAATAATTAAAGGTCAAATGGAAAAAGCTCAGCATAAGGATGTTTTCACATAGAAATTTGGGCTATCATGCATAAGAAAATGAGGTTTTGATTAACTTCAATTAGTGCTTAAGGATAAAGGTGAATAAAAGGAGGACTTAGTGAGGATAAGCATCAGGCCTTCAAGCAGCTAGACGAAGGAACAATCAATCACAAGAACCTCTTGATCTTAAAGTTTAAAACATTGAAAAACATTCATAGAAGCATTATAATCAAACCTCCATTATAAAACAACCACAACATCTCATATGGATCATCCAATCATGAGAATTTCAAAGTAAGAAGAAACAAGATTATGAAAGGAAAATGACTTCCATTAATGAAAATGTCTCAAGTCTCATATATAACCAAAGAACAACTTGGTTTAATCAAAATATTACAACCAGGGAGCTCTACTCAACCATCCCACACCTTCATATTATTTGTCTGATGTATCTATAATCAAAATAGTAGACAACAACTAGGAGTGTGAGTTGTCCTTCCTATCCTACGATCTTCCACCTGTCTTGTTCCTTCTGTCAGAAGGAAACTCGGGTCAGTATGGGCCTGCAGGAAAAACTTCCCTCTGTGGTACTTTGAGCTGACATTTTTTTGTCTTCTCGGCCAGACCCTCCCTACTTCCATTTAAGGGGGTAGTCGATGGTTCAACCACCCTTCCTTTTTTTCATTTACTTCTTTCTCCTTGGGATTAGGATGAACCTTACTTCAACAAGGTAACATCTGGTTCATTTTGACATAATGAACCCTCTCCACAGATTCCTCATTCTTTCCTGTATTGATAGATGGTTCATAGTCTGCTAACATTATCCTTCTCCTTGTGACTTTCATTTGATGATTTGGCTTAATGTCGAGTTTCGTTGCCACGCACTTCTCTCGGCTTGGTCCTTATATAAGCATGTGATTGCGGAAGTTGTCAAGGGTGGTTTGGATTCACACCACTTCGACCCCTGCAATCCACCACCAACTTCCATGTACCTCTCTATCTATTCCATGGTTTCGATTGCAGGACCGCTCTAAGATTTTAACATTCGAGCACTTTTTCTCCCCGCAATGAAGGGTGGTCATCGATCTTGTTGCAATCGATAATCTGGGTAACCTTGATTTTTAGCGCCCTTGCTAAATTTTATCATTCCGCCAAATCCAAAATCCTTTTAACCATGCTTAAATATGGTGCCAATTTTGGCGCTCGAGAGCTTTGGATGTCGAGCAAGGATATCTCCTAGAGGCTCGAGAGCTTTGGATGTCGAACAAGGATATCTCCTAGAGGATGATCTCCCGAATCTGACGTGGTGGCCCGACGTCATATGACATCACAGCTATTGATGTGTCACAAAAGGAGACTTCTATGTGTCACTCAAGAATGAGAGGATGACATGCCTAAAGGTGCCTAAACTAAGTGCCACATGTCAGTTCCAGATATATGCCACGTATCTCTGACGGATGGGCACCACGTGTCTGAACTAATGAACTCCAAGAGTCTTCGCCACTTTGGGTTCGCGAATTTCTGCATGTAGAGTTTGTATAACAAGTAAAGGGTCAAACTTGCGAAATGATTAGCATGTTATTATCACTAATTAAACCTAGATTAAGCTACTTTTATCTAAATATTTTGGGAATTCATAGCTTCATGTTTCAAAGAAATGTGCTTGCTCTAAATGGAAAACTCCCATAGTGGCAATGTTTTGAAGTGATGAGGTGGCCTAATGTCATATGATGTCATGACGAATAAGTGACACATGCTTCAACACTTCAGCACTTCGGGGATTATGTCTGGTCGTTAAGCCTTACGTGACTTTGAAACTCTGAATGCACGTGAGTTGTTAATTTGAGCTATGCATAGGATCTCCATCATTGAAATTTGAACCTATTTGTTTGCTTGTATTTTAAGATCGAAATGGACTGTTCCTTGTGAAAACAAAGGACTTGGATGACCTATTGTGAGCTTAGTCAATGGAAAACAAGATGACCAGTAATTCAAACCAAATCCCGATATGTGTTTATCCTTCAAGAAAAATAAAAAACAATTGTGCAAAGAATAAGTCAAGAAAGACACTAAGGACGATCCAGTCATTGAACAAAAGGGAAACCGACCTTATCAATGAGAAGAGGGGAAACTTCTAGGAAGGTATGAGGAAAATAGAGATACGGGGAAGGGGTGCAGACTTAGGCCTTAAAAACAACTACATGTGACCCTTAACAAATTCATGTGATAACAGATCGTGTGTGTATGTTTCCCCAAACACGGATTTATGCATTGAATGACAGATCTCTGCAACTTTAAGATGTCGAGATACGTCTCTACCCTGAAAAAATTTAACCCACAATGTTTTGTCAAGGAAGGTGCTCTGATACAACTTGTAGTATTCCAGGTATAAAATAGTATGCAGAACATAAATATTTTAGCATAGAAATGGGAGAGAAACAATGATATAACCAGAACAATACCAAAATAATACCAAAAAGAGAACCTTGATTAATGATAGCAATGTTCAATTTCCTCTTCGAGGGGGAAACCTCCAGCAGAGCAGAGATCTATTATAATAATCTCCAAGAAAGTATTTTGCATACCCTCTACTCCTATT
>CBVK0102150874.1:0-10717 GCA_900067695.1 Picea abies
ATCTAGAGGAAGATCCTTCTGGAAGCGGAAGCTTCTATTAGGTCTTCTTACATTTGACTTATTCTTCCTTATTGCTAGGACTTATTAATATTGGCCTTTATTACATGGAATTATATTATTCTACCCACGTGAGGGGTTAGGGAGGTTAGGTCCCTAACATAACTACCTAAGGTAAAAATTTCAAAATTGGATGCGTGGCAGGTTGTACAAGTTCGTTCTTGGGAAGAGGCCCCAAAAAAAATATTTGGGAAAGTTACCATTCAGAAATTCAAATTTTGGTCAGATCTAGTAAAGATAGAAGTATTGAGTAGACCCAGTGAAGGAAGAAGTAATGAGTTGACCTGGTAAAGGAAAAATTATCAAGTAGACCCGGTGTTTGCATAGGTGCAAACCCAGGGTTCAACACTCAAGAGCGCACCAACAAATCCCTAACTACCGGCCCTTTCAGCAACACCTGTGAAGAACATGAAGTCTTACCCAAGGTAGAGGCAGGGGTGGTTGCAGAACTCAGGTGTATGCAACCTTAGCTGGGACATAGATCTGTGATTATCTTGCTTACAGTGCACTTAGCGTCAGTTATTTCCTAATATACATTCATTAATACACTTCACATAAAGCACAGATCACCGCAGTAATTACTCAGATCTAGCACTTAGCAATGAGAAATAGGTTATACTCAATATATAAAGCACTTAGCATTTTATGCATCATATCTAGCATGCATTTATATCTCATAAGCACAAGGCATCAATAGATCTATCTAAACATATCAGAGCAAGAGAGAGACAAACACATCAGCACAATACATAGAGTTACCGTGGTTCACCCCCACCCTAGGGCTACGTCCATAAAGTCTTCTTTATATTGTCTTGGTCAAGCAGTTACAACACAGAGCTTCAATGACCCTTACTTCACACGGGATAGAAGATCTGCGTAGCTCGCTAGATCCCCCTTGCTTGCACTCAACACTTATTACAGCATGCACATAGCTCTTACAGTCACACAGACTTCTGATCACATAGATCCAACTTATGCACTAAGCCATCGAATAGACAAAGAATTCTTTCTTACATGTCCTAGACCTCTATTTATACATATAAAAAGGCCTAAACAAGGGCCGACATCCCTTTCCCGTTACAATATTCCCAAAAAACCCAAAAAGGTTCCACAAAAGGTGGCGAGATCCTGTGATCTCTGCTTCGCCATGCGCTCCGTCTTCAATAGGCAGTCGAAGTACCAAATGGTAAACTATGACCAAGTATTCCTCAAAACTTGGTCGAGGGCCAACAAGCCCCCAACACTCACTTTTGACTCATCCCAAGTCACTCTTCTCTGGGTAACTTTGCCTCGAAGGCCTCGATCTTCGCTCGAGCGGCTTCGACCTATTACTTTGCTACTGCTTCTTGCTCGACAAACACTTGAATGAGTGTGTTACTAACTGGTTTTTATAAGCACTGCTCTATTGTGTTCACGACCTGTTCCAGGTCTGTCCCTTAGCTCTCAATCTCTAAGAATAGTTGACATGCCCTATCCTGCAAAGGTTGAAGTTGTTGCGTCACTTCCATGACCTTGCTCTGGATCATATGAATCTGTTGCTGCATGATGCATTGTTCATGGGACCTCATCATTTTTTCTAGGGTCAGTAGGGCCTTCAGTTGTACCTGTAACTTCTCGGCTTGCTACTTTGCCTCCTGGAGCTGTGACTCCAATTTATGCAATTCAGGGTTCTCGGATAGGTTCTCATGTATCTACGCACTTCTACTAATTAATTTCTTACATTCTTCAGTGAGTTCCTTAATCCTTTCTACTATAGTTCGAGCATTCACTTCTTGTTGGTCACGTTCTTCTTGTGGAGTACTTGGTATAGCTTGGAGCTCTAGATCTACTACTCTTTGTTGCAGTTGTTGAATGACTTCAACAAGCTTCATTAGTTGGCATTCTATGGGTTCTTCTGCCTTTTGTTCTAAGCCAGTCACAGAGTGAAATGCTCTGTTGACTACTTCTTCAATTCTAATCTACTTCTTGAGTAGTTGCTCCTTTTCTTTTTGGATTTTCACTCTATCTTCTTCAAATTTTGCTAGGATGGCATCCTTCTCTTGCTACGCAGCTCGACGCTTATCTATGATTTCCTCCTGTGATTTTTGTAGGGCCTGTGTAACCTACGTTGTTGCTTCTTCTACATTCCAAAGATGAACTTCAACTATGTCGGAAATATTATGGAGTTGAATTGATTCATCTCCCTCTTCTATTGTTCCTTCTGGCAGAGCCATCGTAGGTGTTGTGTGGCTAGACTGAAGTGATCGTTTCACTCCTTGGAGCTCGGTTTCAATTCTTTTGTACATTGTTTCTTGCTTGGCCTCTTGCTTTTCTGTGATTTCTTCTATAGCTTCATTCAAAGTCACGAGGAGAAAGATGAAGTCATCTAGATTGAGCATGGTCTTCATCTTGGTCACAGTCGCTTTGGCTTTCTTCTTAATGGAAGACTTCGAAGGTGACCCTTTTCTTTTCTTTAGAACTTTGACTTTTTCTTCTAGTTGTTGTTCAACTTCTTCTAGGTCTTCATCGTTACCTTCTTCATATGGTGTGACGGAATCTGTCCTTACAGAGTGGCTATCCACATCTTGAACCTCTTCAGTTTTCTTCATCTCCTTTGTCTTCTTTGTCTTCTACATCTTACTAGGCCACGGTGTGTCCTCTACAGCTTCTGGGCTGCCGATATCTGAAATATCCGTTGGATCTGTTGCAACGAGGAGGTTCGTCGACCATTTCTTTTTTATCTCTTCAAGGTCTTATTCTGTCAGTTTATAATAGGACTGCATCTATTCTTGGTGCTCATCAACACGTGGAGTTAGGTATATGAAGTGGCGGTCCGCGTTGAACTTCATTAAGGATTTGAATCTGTGGAGTGTGTTCGAAGTAATGCGAGGTGTGGCTTGTATCATGGTCTTCAACTGGATGTAGTATCTATGAAAGAGGGTATTCCACTGCCATTCCTTGGTCATATATGTCGTGTACCATAATGTACTAAACTTCACAGCCAATGGTTCAAACGGTAGAGTTTTAGGAAAAAAAACATCCTCCGACATCTCCCATGCTATGAAGGCGATCAGGATGAGAAGCTAGTTGAAGTGGAACTTATATCCATGGTCTTGCGCTTCTCTGCAATCCAATTCGAGTTGATCTACTAATTACTTCAACCAGTTCATTTGGACTCCTTCTACGCATTTTCCCGCGAGATCAACTACAAACCTAGATACTTGTGTTGCTTTGTTCTTGTGGACTAACTTTCCTGCAATCATCTGACAGGCGAGGCACACTATGACACTGTCAATAGATTTTACCTTGTAACTTTGCGTTCCTTTTTCAACATTTCCATAGGCTTCTTTAATCTTTTGTGAAAGAGCGTGATCCGCGATCTTTCTAAGGTAATAGTCTTGTAGGTCAGGGCCTTGCATGCTCAACCTGGTAATATGATTGATCAGTGCTGGATCAATCATTATATGTCGGTTCAACCAGAGATATCCTCCATGGTATCTCGCCAGTAACACTTTTACGCAAGCGTTCACCTCCTAGTGCCTCCCAAAGTGTGGAATCTTCATTACATTAAGTAAGATGGACTATGCAAGGTTCATTGTCCATTGCTGAGGGACAATCTTGGAATTCTTCCCCTTTGTCATCGTCAGATATTTGTGCAGGGAAATCATATTGTAATCTTTCTGGTCACCAAGGTTGAAGTCCCAAAACTTCAATGCTACGAGCTTGGTCTGCTTAGTGTGAACTACACGCACTCCCTTCAATAGGTATGCAGTGATCATAGGATAGTCATAATCTCAGGGCACACTGTCATGGTTGATTTCACATTTTAGAGGAGGTATGTAAGAGGGCAAGATGCCCAGGATCATTTTGGCGTTCGTGATGTCATCTCTATGTTTAGTACATTTCTCGGCAGTCTGTCGGGATGGTCCAGCTCGAGCAGTGGATGGAGAAGTTGCTACTCCTCTTGACAATGAGGCTTGGACTCTGGTGGACATTCCTGTTTCCGACATAACTCTTTTGGTTCTTAAGCTAGAGAGTACTTCTCTCACCAATTCTTCTGTTGTGTTAAGCTTGTCGGACATGTAAGCTCAGGATCACTTTCTCAGGTTGTCAATGGGATGAAGGTACTGTAATCGAGTAGAGAGGAAGGAGTGGTAGTCACTATTCCACAATGCAGGTATTCTTTGAGATCAAGTTCTCAATTGGAAAAAGTGTCCTCCAGGCATGACACAATGAAATAAGTAAGTAAAGATGTAACAAACTGCTTGGAATGGATGGGAGGGTCCATTAACTCTTGATCTGTCTGTTATGGTGTAGTCTAACGGTCAGGTAACAGTTCATAACTTTCTTTCAAGTGATTCGGGCCATCAGTAGATCGGGTATATGGTCCTCTAACGGCTATATTACTTCGACATGGAGAAGTGCCATATGTCATTGTTCTGATATCCTAACAAAGCTCAAATGCAACATGTTTTCCTTCAGCGGGGTTTCTTCTGGAACGTTTTTTAATTTCTCCAACTTCTCTTTCTTATTCATGAGTTTTATAGCCTTCTTCCCAGTGAGATTCATCTCGGTCATCATTTTTTCATTCTGATTCTTTTCTTCTCTTGGCATGGTAACTTCGCAGTGCTAATATTCTTTCTTCATATCCATGAGTATTATTTTTCCAACATATTTTTCGGTCCTCTGGGGTTCTTCTAGCGTTCTGTCAACTTCGTCATCCAATTTCCTGGGGTCAAGAACCCTTGACTTGTTCTCCTATTCTTCAATCAACTACGCGATCCTTCTAGTCATGAAGTCTCTTAACTCTTGTCTTTGTTGTTCTAGGTCCTTTTCTTCTTGTTGTTTTTTGGCTTGATTTTTCTCAATCCAAGGTTTACCAAGTAACATAGTAAATGGGGCGTTGTCCTCCACGAACTTAACAATCTAAAAATATTCTTATGTCGAAGCTCCATGAGCACTCATAGATATCTGAGTGAGCTTTCCACATAGGTTACCATCTTTCCTATGAATAACCCTATTCCTCCTAATGAAGGGGTCATGTCAGGTCTTCCTCTAGCTTTCTAGGTTCCTTCTGTCATAATGTTCACCTGTGTTTATTCATCCAAAACATAGTCAATGTTGAAGTCTCTTATTCTCACTTCGATCTGTTCTTTCTTCTTGAAGATTTCTAATAAGCTGAGGTCTTTGTGATCATTAATGGTTTCTTTCATTTTCATCAATATTTTCTCTGATTTTTTCTGGGGTTCCTCTATAATCTGAGTCTTTGGATCTCCTGCTTGCTCTATATTCATCTTTTCAAGTCTAGCAATCATTCTAGGGAAATCCTATACTTCATGGTCCATAGCCTTACAACAAAGACAACTGGATCTTCACCCAAGGCATTCCTTAGTAAGATGTCTAGGCCTTCTGCAATTGTAACAAAGAGTTAATCCTCTATCTCTCTTCAATGATCCCCAACTTTTCATGTACTGTGTGTTAGGATCATAACAGTTAGCCTGCAAAAATTTATTTCTAGGATCCTGCATCCATTGGTTAGTCCCAAAATTCTTTCTATGCATAGGTATAACATATCTATGACTATACTTATCAGATCTATTCATATCAATCTTTCTTTCATCTATTAATGCCCTAGTTTTGAAGCTAGGATAGAATCTATCAAACATACCTAGATCCATGCATTAGAAACAAAAATTTTCACTTATCTTACTTCTACAGAGCATAAAGCTTCCAGATCTAAGACTTTTAACTATTCTTACCTTTTTCTTGTAGATCTGACCTCTTTCTTCGCAGATCTAACTTCTTTTTCTTCAGATCTGACCTCTCTTCTTCATATTTGACCTTTCTTTCTTGGCACAAAGCTTCACAGGTCAAACAGAACACTGTGCACTAAGGCAACAGATCTACGCACAGAGCTTATTTCTCACAAAGCTTCTTCTTCTTCAGTTCCTAGAAATCATAGTTCCAGGTCCCAACAATGCAACCATTCGTTGGCATACAGGCAAACCCAGGGTTCAACACTCAAGAGCGTACCAGAAAAGTCCTAACTACAGGCCCTTTCAACAACACCAATGAAGCAGATGAAGTCTCACCTGAGGTAGAGGCAGGGGTGGTTGCAGGACTCAGGTGTCTGCAACCTTAGCTGGGACACAAATCTGTGATTATCTTGCTTACAGTGCACTTAACGTAAGTTATTTCCTAACATACATTCATTAATACACTTTGTAGAAAGCACATAGCACCGCAATAATTACTCAAATCTAACACTTAACAATGATAAACAGGTTATACTCAATAGATTAATCACTTAGCATCTTATGTATCATACATGCATTCATATCTCATAAGCATAAGGCATCAATAAATATATATAAACATATCAGAGAAAAAGAGAGAAAAGCACATCAACACAATACACAGAGTTTCCATGGTTCACCCCCACCCTGGGGCTACGTCCACAAAGTCTTCTTTATATTGTCTTGGTTAAGAAGTTACATCATGGAGATTCAATGACCCTTACTTCACATGGGACAGAAGATCTGCACAGCTCGCTAGATCCCCCTTTCTTGCACTCAACACTTATTACAACATGCATAGAGCTCTTATAGCCACACAGACTTCTGATCACATAGATCCAAATTATGCACTAAGCCATCGACTAGACAGAGCCTTCTTTCTTACATGGCCTAGACCTCTATTTATACATAGAAAAAGGCCTAAACAAGGGCCGACATCCCTTTCTTGTTACAATATTCCCAAAAAACCCAAAAAGGTTCGATAATAGGTGGTGAGATCCCATGATCTCCGCTTCACCATGTGCTTCATCTTCGACAGGCAGTCGAAGTACCAAACAATCAACTATGACCAAGTATTCCTCAAAACTTGGTCGAGGGCCAACACCCAGTGAAGGTAGAAGTAGAAAGTAGACTTGATGAAGGTTGGTGTAGCTCACACAAACATTTTGGTGTCTCTTAGCAGTGGGGATTGGTGTCTCCAATAGATAAGTGTTTATGAAGATCTGTAAGAGTAGGTTGGTTCCACTAAAACAAAGAGATTGGTGTCTCTTGCTAAGTTGGTGCTTAGAAGTGGGGATTGGTGTCTCTAGTAGATTATTGTCTAGGAAGTTTTGTAAGAGTAGGTTGGTGCTTACTAGGATTTCTATTAGCAGGGATGATTTTAAGGATGGAAATTTATTTTAAAATGTAGAAACCTTGGAGAATCCTACTAATCCTTCATATGCCAACTATAAATGTTTGGCAATATTTTTGTAAAATTATTCAAATTTCTAAGGATTTTATATAGTTTTTATAAATTTTTGGCGATTTTTAGCGTAAAATAATTTTATCCTATAGAGTTTGGGCGAATCACTTTTAAAATAACGAATCTCATTTTTTGAAAAAACATGGAAAATTAGCCCATGAGCGAAAGTTAGCCCCTAAAATCATCTATGTCTATCAGTGGGGATTGTTGTCTCTGGTAGGTTGATGCCTACAAATATTTTTAACAATAGGTTGGTACCTATAAATAATTATAAAGAGAAGTCGTGTGGTTTTCTCCAGAAAGGATTTCCACATAAATCTTTTGTTTCTTATTTTGTAGTTAATAGATCTCATATGTGATTGGTTTCTTATAGTTGATGAATGTTTAAAAAACGAAAAAAATTGTCTTATACTAACTCACCCCCCTCTTAGTATAAATGTTTTCTCAACAATATGATCAACATGAGATCTAATTGACAAGACCAAACATCAATATATGAATTTTAATTAATGAGGGAACGAGAGGATCATAGTTCATTGGTCAGAGGTTCGTAGTCAAAGTAACTACTTAGGAAATTTCCTTGGAACTATCACAAACACATACTCTCACTAACAAGAACTCTAAACGAAGGTACATGAACATGAACTTGGCCAAAGTTTTTCTCTACCATAGTCCCTTTTTCCAATAAGAACTCTAGCCAACATTTGATTGAAAAACATTGGTTAGAGTTCCTGACCAACCAGAACTTTGAGTAGGGACTATGAACTCTAATCAACACAAACTTTTGTTGGATTAGATATTTTTGGTCCTACTTTATGGTCAAAGAAGCACTTTGGAACTATAACCAATACAAACTCTAAGTGAGATGAAAAACATTACGACAAGGGCTCATACCGATGTCATTTACAAAAAGATCATAGTTCCTTCATTAAAGTCCTTCGTAATAGTTCCTATTAATTATTGGTCATATCTCCTTCATTAATATTTATGTGGGGCCTTTGTTAATAGTTCGTAGCTAAAAAATTACAAAATATATATATAGGGTTTTTGCCATGGAGATCGCCGCCTCAGTTCCTTCAAACCCTCGCACTGTGGAGGAAGTGTTTCTAGACTACAGAGGCCGCGGAACTGCTATCATCCGTGCTCTCACCACTGAGGTCGACCGGTTTTACTCGCTTTGCGATCCAGAGGACCAACCGCCATTGTCCGCTTCTCAGTGCGAATCCTCGCCCCCTGCAACCCCTGTAGCTGCTCCTAGCAAGAACGCTTTGAAGAAGGAAGCAAAGCTTCGCCAGAAGGAAGAAGAAAGATGCCTCAAAGAAGAAGAGAAGAAGAAGGCTGCGGCTACATCTGCATCGGCTACACAGACACAAAAGCACCAAAACATGGAAGATGACGAGGAGGACATGGATCCCACGATGAAAAATGCAACATCGCTGAGCGACTGTGTGAGGGTCATGCAAATGGAACAGAACCCTAACGGGGAGAAGGAAGTGACGGTCCTTTGCAGGGCTGAGGTGGACCAGCAAGCACTAAACCCTAGCCGTCGCCGCTAATGCCTCAACCTACATAGCGGCAAGACCAGCTACGAGATCACGGGAAGATTTCCCCTTTTTATAAAAACCATTGCCGGATCTTCTCTCTGCTTGCACGTTCAAGACTCAGACTCTGTCTTTGAGCTCAAAACTCAAATCCACCAAGCCACAGGGACTCCGCCTAGATTCCAACGACTAATCTTTGAAGGCCGACAGCTTGGAGATGTATCTCTACTACGAGATTACGGAAATCTAAAAAACGCAACCATTTCTCTCACTTCTTGGTTGCGTGGAGGAGCGCCTTCCATGACTCATCCAAGCTCTTACAAGCAGGCTGTGAAATCAGGGACTTCCACTCCTTCGAAGCTCAAGGCTGAAGCTTCAAAAGTAAAGGAGCCCTTTGGAGGCGCCTTCATCGTGGAGCAGTGTGCAGAACCTCCAACAACAGAAGTCGAAGACCCCCAAGTCTACGGTTATGCCTTTCTCTACCAGACCAAAGCCCTCATTTGTCACTTCAACGGACTTTGGCCCTCAGCCCCTGCGCTAAAGGACTGGGTTAATAAGACCTGGTCGGAGGGTCATGAGATATTCTTCTGTTCCAAGGGGTTCTTCATCGTCAACTTCTCCACCGAAGCCGAATGTCAGCGCGTGCTAGATTAAGGTCCTTGGTTTTGGGGCAGATCTGGTCTCTCCATGTAGCAATGGTTCCTGAAGTTCAAAACACTGACCATGACAGCCATGAATACACCAGTCTGGGTAAGACTACCCAATCTACCCCTGCATTTCTATTCTGCATCTTTTTTACCCACCCTGGGAAATGTATTGGGTAGATTTATCAAGATAGACACAGACAGAATAACGAAAGGATTGATCACTTTCGCCCGCATCTGTGTTGAAATTGACCTCAGTCAAGGGCTTCCAGATAGGAATCTTATAGATTGGGGTGATGGAGATCCTTTCATCCAGATGGTCGATTATGATAACACCGCCTTTAGATGTCGCTCTTGTCAGCAAACAGGGCACCTTCAGGCATCTTGTCCTCTTTCCCCCACCCCTCCCTCAACTTCTGGAGCACGAAAAAGAGCTAATGGTTGGCAAGGACCAAAGTCTCACAAAAGCCACCCGAACCCTTCCTCTTACAACAAGCAACATCACAAATATGCTCCAACTCCTTCGCCTTCCCCAATGCCTTCGCAGGCCCCAACTCTTGCTCAACAGCCTTCTGTCGACCCAAAACACCAGCCTGCAGCCTCGGCACAAAATCCTGCAGTGTCAGAAGTCATGACTCCAACTCCCTCAATTAAATCCTTGCACCCACCTCACGAAAAGGGGGAAACAAATGACACAATCATGATCTCAGGGTCGCTACCAGGGACTCAGAAGCGACCTCATGAATCAGACAACTCAGACAGCGACAAAGAAGCACCCCGGAATTCAGCAGCTCAAGATTTTGGCACTTCCTCAGACCATCTGGCTTTGCTGGTAAAGGCCGTTGAGCCTACCAGCTCCTCTGGTTGGATTGATGTTCGCAAAAAAAAAGGTAGAAAGGATCCTCATTGGCCAACACAATGATCCTTCTCCTTCTCCTTATATTGTAATGTTTCATCTTGCTCTCATTTAGCATAGGCTAGGTTCAAATGATCCCCTGTTCTCTTTCTGGGGGGTCTTTTCCCATCCGCAAACCAATGTATTACTTTGTACTTTTTTCATGAATTGAATAGAAGGATTCTCCCCTTTCTTACTTAAAAAAAAAAAATAGTTCCTAGCTAAAAATTCCTTGGAACTACGACAATAAGAACTACTACCAACATTATATCTTCGATTTATACAAATATGATATATCTAATTTTTTTCTTCATATATATATATATATATATATATATATA
>CBVK0102150939.1:0-12225 GCA_900067695.1 Picea abies
TAACACACACACACACACACACACACACACACACACACACACACACACCTATTTTTTTTACAAATAAAAAGCTCTTGGAATTTTATTTATATAAACAAAATAACATATATCAAATGCTATAAAGCATTCATATTTGATCCTAAAGCCTATAGCATATGTATAACTATAAAATTCCCATTACACATTACAACTGCGACTGTATCCAAACAATTGTCTTATATTTTCTCATGTTTCTTTCATCTCAATATAAAACTAACAATTAATCATCCATGATTCATCTCTCTACTTGAATATGACCTCTGTATATTATACAAAAAACTGTAGTCAATGGTAACATGAAATTACACCAAAGGATTATGCATGTATTTAGATATATGCCCCTCTTAATTTTCAGAGACTATATAGACACCTTGGTCTAGGCCTAGTTTGATAAGCCACCCACCATCCTATTCATGTCCCTATAGATATGTTAGAAACATGACTATAGAGACTTTACACCATAAAACAAAGGTTGTAGATTAAAATTTCTCAAGATCATTTTCTTGTGCATCCGCTAAATTATTAGAAGCGAGTCACCAAAAATTTGATTGTGTGTTACTCTATATTCTCGAGCTAGCATCAAAACCAATTTAAGTGGAATCAACTACCAATACTTATTTTTTTCTTGACCAATTTAAGCTTTAAAAGAAATACTATGATTCATATAGATATGAATGATTCCTCCTCCTCCACCCTTGAGAAGGGTCCCTTGTGATGTACCAACAAAAAATACCCATGGAATGTACTTATTTATTTCTTATTCTATAAATTGTTGAGTGGTTTATTTTTCCTAAAATTTTGGGAAAGCATATAAAATTTTTAGTGCTTGAACAACACATTTCAGTAGTAATGTTTCTTTACCCTCGAACAATTTCAAATTCCTATCCAACCATACTCCCCAAACAATATTTAGTGGGAGAGCTCTAAAATTGCTACTTTCCTTTTTTGTACACCAGATCCTAAACATCTCTTCAATGGCATCTCCTATCCAAATAATTTTTAAACCAATCATTCCTCCTACTTCATTCCAAACCTACTTTGAATATGAGCAAGTCACGATGATACAAGAGTTTGTTTCTTTTGTTTGCTAACATAGGTTGCATTAGCCAGGTCCTACAAATTTCCTCTTTTGCAAGGTATCCATGGTGGAATCTCTATTGTTGAATAAAAACCACATGAAAATTTTATATTTGGATTGATGCTTAAGTTTCCAATTGATTTCCACCACCAAACTTGATGTCCCTTTCTTACCTTTGAGATGAGCGCTTTATAGTTTGCTAACATAGGTTGCATTAGCCAGGTCCTACAAATTTCCTCTTTTGCAAGGTATCCATGGTGGAATCTCTATTGTTGAATAAAAACCACATGAAAATTTTATATTTGGATTGATGCTTAAGTTTCCAATTGATTTCCACCACCAAACTTGATGTCCCTTTCTTACCTTTGAGATGAGCGCTTTATATTGAATTTTTGGTCCATAGTCTCTAGTTGGACTTAGCGACTATAAATTTTGATCATCATCATATGTTATCATAACATAACTATATTTTAGGTTTTCTATGTATCTCTACCATATAATTTCTTCCTCTTCCCTTAATCCAATCTCCCTCTAGCATAACCAATGTAGTTTCCATATAGATGACCTGTCTTGCTTCTTAACTCATGAATCATCTATGGATGTAACCTTCATAGGATCTACTACCAATCCAAGGATCTATACCAATTTGAACTTTGTCTCCTTTACCAACATTCCATATTAACCAATTGCCAACCAATTGAAAAGAAAAGTTGATTGCTTTCCAAATTATTGAGATAATTTGGATTCATTTAATAGGATTCCTTATCCATTCCTCCACTGAATATAGAGTTGTATACTAGAATTTATTACTTGTATCCATTTCCCAATACCTTGTATTAGTTACCATACATTTTTTGCATCTATTTATTTAGATAAAAGGAAAGGGTTCTTTAGTCCCCATCCTCAATTTTCCTTTGGTAATGCTAGTTTTTTTCAAGTTGTCAGAACAAACCTTTTTCTTCCTTGGTCCCTTGACTAGAAGAATCTATAACATAATCATATAATTCTTTATAAGAATCTTTTTTAATCCATGTAAGTGACATCTAGTATATCATAATTTCTTCTAGTACTACATTTACAAGAATTAGGTGACCCCCTCTATATAGTCACTAATTACACCAAGTATTCATCTTTTTCTCCACCTTTGCAATGACGTTTCTAGTCACATTTGTTTTGTACATATTAGAATTTAGTTGAAAACATAAATATTTTATACCAATATTGAGATCAACCAAACTATACAGAAACAAATAAGTGATATAGTTTTTTTCTAGCTCAAAGATACCCCAAAGGGGTATTGTTGATTTGTCTAAATTACTTTTAATGCCACCAACCATGCATAAATGTTCCATGATTTATTTAACCTTATTTACCATCCTTATTTAAAAATCATATGAAATCATTGAAAACAAATAGGTGTGTGACATTACAAGAGGTTGCAACATTAACCCCTTTGAAACTAGCATTTTCATAGGCCTCTTTTATTAGTCTGCTCAAGCCTTCAATAACTAATAAAAAAAGAAGAGGGGATAATAGGTGCCCCTATATGACATTTCTTTTTTTCCTAAAGAAAAGGGATTCATCCCCATTAATAAGAATAGAAAATGATACAAATGTAATGCAATTCATCACCCATACAACCAACTGATAACATAATCTAAGGTGTATGAAAATTAGTATTATGTATAACCATCTCACTATATTATATTCTTTGGAAAAATCCACTTTAACTACTATTGGTATTTGGTTCATGACCTTAATTGAGTGAATTCCTTTTTGAAAACCCCTTACTTCCTCATTAATTTTCCTTCCCTCTAAGAACCCAAACTCTTCATAAAAAATTGCCTTGATAAAACCATTTTTAGTATTCTTGCAATAAAGTTTGATATGAATTTATATATTTAGTTGCATAATGATATTTACTTAAATTTTTCCAATGATGTTGGATTACTAGCTTTTGGGATCAACATTAGAAAGGTTGTGTTTAAAGCACTATGGGTTTTACATGTGGTTCTTGTTGAATCAACCAACATCCTTAAATCCTCTTATATAAAATCATAACACCCTAAGAAAATTTCCATAGGAAGTCCATTTGACCCTGGAATTTTATCCTTTTGAAAAATTTGTGGTATCATATGAATTTCCTCTTTTCCCACTTCCTTCATCGATGCCTGATTATCCTTTGGATCGACAAAACTTGGGAAGGAATTTGAAAATATTATTACCTCTCCTATTGTGGCTTGAGAACCCTCCTTAAAGTGGGATGTGAAATAATTAACTCATTCTATAGAAATATACTTAAAGTTTGTTTCCCCCATCTTCCTTCTCAATTTTCCATACAAAGTTAATGTTCTTCCTATAGTTGGAATATATGTGGAAAAACTATGTTTTCATCATTTTCCTATAACTATAATGCCCTTCTTTTGAGTCTCCATTCTCTCTTTTTACAAGATATTATGTCTCTTTTTGTCTTCAAGTAATTTTATTTATTCTTTCTATTCCTAAAAAAAGTATCAAAAACCCTCACCTCTACAATGAAATGCTAAAACTTCCTCCATTTCCCTAACATTTCTTCCATATATATATATATATATATATTGTTTTCCAAAACCCCCTTCTACCTTCTCTAGGAAACCTATAGATCCTTTGCTTCTCAGTATGAGGTTATGTTTTGAAATATCCACACAGGAATTTCAATCACTATGAGATTCCATAATTTCTTGTTCCATACTTAGTTTTACAAATGTCCTAGTTAAATAATTATCATCTATTGATGTATCACCTATACCGATTATAGGGATTAAGAGAGGGAGATTTGGGTTTTTAATCCCAAAGGGATTGGGAAGAAAATAAGTCAAATTTTCTTCACTCTTGATCTCTGTATCTATACCCCATGACCCAAAAATCAAATTATTAGAAGAGTTTCTTTTAGTCAGAGAAGAGGAAAATATTAACTTACCTGGTTGTTTCATTCTCTACTTTTTGTCACTAGATGCTTCAAAAAATAGGTACACATGCTGACCTATATTTGATGTATGATGTGATATGACATGAGGTGGTCTCAGTGGAAAACTCATAGCCAAAGTTTCCACCAATTTCTCCACAACCCTAGTGAAACTGATTTCCTTCCAACAACACTTCATCCATGGTGCTCATATGCTTCTTTTGAGCCCAATAATTATTATGTTTTGGATAAGTGCATTTGGTTTCCAAGTGACCATAAATATGGCACCAATCATAATTGAAAGGGAAGTGTTCATAGTCAATGCTTTGATGAAATTTCTCTGATCCCATTCTAACTCCATAGAGTCTACCAGACCCATGCTCAAGTATAATCCAACAAGAATTCAAGCCATCCTAATATACCCATAGTCATAATAAGACATATTTTCCTCATTAAATATGTCAAGGAAATTCTCAATTTCCTTGAAAACTTCGTCCAACCATAGAACTAGTGGGAAAAACAAAATCCTTACCTAAACCAGGAGAAAGTCTAGGCAAGCTATTTGTGAATCAAAGTTCCAATGCCATTTTTTGAGGAATAGGGGTTGGGCTCCCCACTTCCACTGGTTTTGGAGATTTTTATTAACTTTTCCCATGCACCCGAATATCCAAAAAATCCAATCTTTTACCAGAGTTAAACTTCAAGGGGAGAAAATTACTATAGGTTCAAAATTCATGTTCATACATTCCTTTAAAATATCACTATTCATTATTCTACTTGAGAAATGGAAAGAAAGATCCAGGTTTTCCATTTACAAGATTCCATTTAACCTCATATTCACTCCCAAGTGTAGGCTGATTGGTTCTTGCATCTTATTTATTCATTTACATCGTTTTCACTTCCTCACAATCTCTAAATTTTGTAACCCTAATCTTGTTGTTCTAGGGTTTGAGGAACCACTCATAAGTTTGTAGTTCATGATTTATTCAATGAGCCCTGGTTTTATAGCTCAAACATTTTTTCCAACCTTACCATATAATGGAATCTCCAAAGGTCTATTGGTCAAATATAGAGGAATTACATTAATAGAGACACCATGTGATACTAGTACACCCCCTTCCTTTCCTAGGATTTGAAATAAAGTCCCAGGATATGATCTATCAGATATGAATGTATGTACATATTAGGTGAACACTGAAAATCCATCCATGCATTTATGACCCTTAGGAATTTTTATGATCTATCCCATCACTGCTAGACACCATGTGATACTAGTACACCCCCTTCCTTTCCTAGGATTTGAAATAAAGTCCCAGGATATGATCTATCAGATATGAATGTATGTACATATTAGGTGAACACTGAAAATCCATCCATGCATTTATGACCCTTAGGAATTTTTATGATCTATCCCATCACTGCTACTCATGAAAGTGCATCATCTCGATTTCAGTTACTAGATATTACTTTTTCCATTTATCATATTACTACCGCAGTCTCCTTTTCTAGTGGATTCAACCCTAGGTGGAGTGCATATCATGGATATGACATGGATATATATAGGATGATCACCAAGTTGGAACATATGTATTGTCCTTCCAATGGATTATTTGAAATGTCCACCTCCTTCTCCTCCATTGGTGATAAAAAATTCTAACCCTTCTCACCATAGATCAAGCCTCATCCCTGTTGCTTACCAACCTAAAAAAAACCTATCTCTATCACCTCCCATCTTCCATATTGAACTAAATATTTTTTTCAATGTGTGTGTGTGTGTGTGTGTGAGAGAATTGTGTGTTGGATTTCTATAATCGGACATGATCCATATAATTTTTTCATTAGTTAATTTTTGTTGACATGAAAATAACATAAAAAATTGAAAGAGCCACTGAATTTATCAAACATAACCAAATATAAAAAATCAAATGATCTTATTAACCATATAAAACATTGTCACATATATAAAATATTAGTAAAATGTAATAATTACTAAAAAATAATAATATCTATAAATGCCAATGGATTGTTGCTCTATTATATTTCTCTTAGTCTTACTATAGTATTTAGATAAGGATTACTTAACCATATTTTCTATACATATATCAATTAAAATAATATAGGTGCAATTTACTGCATTTGAACCAAGAAAAATTAATAATTCAAGGAAATCAACATCCATCTAATTAGAAACACAATTAGTCATATTAATAATAACAATCTCATATAAGAGAGATAACCATCATTATATGTTTTATTAATTTTTATTTTTAAGCTCATAATACTAGAAAATTAGTTTTGATTGACCAAATTAGGATTGAAACCATTTTTAGTACTTCAACTTCCTACTAGTAATGATCTCATTGTCATTCATGGAAATTAAATGTTCACTCAGCTTATAGTGTTGGAAAAAATTCTTGGTGCTTCATGGATTGCTTGACATTATTGTTTTCTACATATGCCTCTGAGTTTGACAATGTATTAGGGAAGTCATCTTGCCATTCTTCATATGAAAGACTTTGTTCTTGTGGCATGTGACTTGATTCTCCCAATGACATGCCCCAAAATTCCCTTTCTTCCATAGAAACAAATGACGTAGAGGAATGTTAGGATGATAGATAATAAAATCACCATCTTAAACTTTTTTCCTAGAGAATAGATGAGCGCCATAACAAATTTTGTCCTAGAAAATAGATGAGTGTTATAAAATCACCATTAAAATTATACATATTCTTGAATGAAAAAGTTTCACTTGTACCATTTTTCTCACACTCTTCAAATTGGGTGATTAGAAAGTTCAAGATGATGATTTTTATAGTGCTCAACTAGCCTTAAATTTTTTAGTCTACTATTACTCAAAAAAATGAAATCTCCTTGAATTGGATGATATTGATAAGCCTCGACATATTTTACCCATGAATAATCAATTTTTTTGTTTTTTTTAATAAAATTTTAAAATGAAATAAATTTATATAAACACATTTCCAAGATAAACATAACATCTCATGCATAACTTCAATAAAAGGTGTGGAAAGGTTAAAAATAGACTTTGATGAACAAATGATACACATACACTTTAAAAAATATTTTCTCTTTCAAATTGGGAATAAATTAAACCATTTAAAAAACATTTGTTCTTGATCATTATGATTTTAAAAATATTTGAATGAGCATAATCATGAATGATTTTAAAAACATTTTCTCATTCAAACTGGAAATGAATTAAACCATTTTAAAAATATTCTTTCATGATCATGAATGATTTTAAAAATATTTGAATGCATGATCATGAATGATTTTTAAAATATTTGATCATTCGAATTGGAAATGAAATAAACCATTTTAGAAAATTTCTTTAATGATCATGAATGAATGATCGTAGTTTTGAAATTTCAGACTAATTAAACTTGGATATAGTTCTAAACAAATTAGTGCATTGAATAAGATATTAATTAAACTTATTTTTGTGGATATAGTTCTCAAATTGGAAATGAAATAAACTATTTTAAAATAATTGATCAAATGATTTATTTCTAACTCTTCTATTTTTCTTGTATAGTTTCCCCTAGATCCATTAACTAGTGTGGGAAGGGAATATCCTTTATATTTGTCTCTTATAGTATCCTCAATATGGGAAGGGAATATCCTTTATATTTGTCTCTTATAGTATCCTCAATATCCATTGACTGATGTGGGAAGGGAATATTCCCTCTATTTGTCCCATATAGTGTCATTGAGATCTATTAACCTATGTGGGAAGGGAAGATGCTCTGCTAGATGGGAAAGAACTCAATATTTTGGCATTTCATCTGAGTGATGGGAATCCCTATTTTTAGAATAATTCCACATATATAGTAGCTTATACACATAGGAGGAAATGGCATATCAAATTCTTCTCCTCCTTTTTATCGAATGGAAAAATCCCCCTCGCTATGCTCATTTCTGGGATAACCTTATTCATTATTGCACCGATATCATTTGAAGTATGATGATTCACCTAAGCATAATGAAGCATGGTGAAGTGTGGCAAAGGGAGGTATTTTGAAAGAAAAATTCCACCCCTCACCATGCTTATCATCACTTGGGGTAATCCCTTTCCATTTTAATTGTTGAACCTTATTTATAAGAAACAAAAAAATCACGGTGAAGATTCTTTCCACCCATACCTGTTGGGTTCACTTGCATGCAACAACCACCTAGGTGTGTAGTGGAACTAATGGTGGGGTGAAATTTCCAACATCTACAACATGTTATGTGAGGGAATCGAGTCTTGAAACTAGCTCAAAGGGATAGTCATATAGAAAATTTTCACTTCTTATCTCCCTCTCCATGGAGATGAATATTGGTGGGAGTAACCACTTTTACATTTGGTCAACTAATGGGGTTAGGACTTCCACACTAAATACCCTTTACCAATTAAGTGGGAATCAATGCTAACTAATAAATGGACACATAACTATATTCCTAGAGAAGTGAGAAAAAAATAGGTAGACACACATGTATGCATGACATCGAAGCTTGATTTTGGGAAATAAATAAGAATACCCATTCAAGGAACTAGTTCAAAATTAGGGTTTTGGATCATTTGATGGAATTCACTATACAAATGGGGATTTTATTTAAGTCATTAACGTTTCACTTCCTTTTCCATTCCCCTTTCTTAATTCATTCTATCTCCTAGAAAGGAAATATTGATTCATTATTAACCAAAGTCTAGAAGGAATTTATTGTTTTTTCACATAAAATTGAAGTGTGTGTCCCATCATGAGTCAAATTGAGGTGTTTTCCCCAATTTAATTCAAATTGAGGTGTGTTCCTAGGTATGGTTATCCTAATTGTTCATGGTCAGAGAAAAGTGGGTGGGTGGCAGATCTTTAAGTATGTACCCATGGCTAGGGTACTTCTTGTAAGGAGAAGGAATGAGAAAAGTGACCTAAGAAAGCTTTCAAAGGTACCTTACGTGTTAAAATTTCACATATTTAAAAATTATCTATGAAATTGTCAAAGTTCAAATTGCACATCATTAAACATTACACATTATTAAACACATGATTATGTATGATTGATAAATCTCAAGTTGTATTAAATCATGATTGATACATTTCAAGTTTTAGCACAAACGATTTATAATACTCAAGCCTATAAAATACAATACATATTCCATTTAATTTTATTAAATAAAAATTCATAAAATGAAATTCAACATCGTACTTGTTAAAATGAAATTCAACATCGTACTTAACAAAGCATTATCTGAAAGGTCAAAGCAATGAATGAAGATATAGTTACAAAAATAATAGTGAAAACATATCATTGCAAGATTTAACCTGAAGATGACCATTGGTTTTGATAAATACCAAAATGTTGCAAGAGATAGAAAAACAAATAAAGAATAAGGAAGGCATCGTATTTGGTAATGTTTTGTAGAGAGGTGAATAAAGTAAAAATTTCAAATTGAATTTCAATACCCTTAGATTTGTCCATAGATTTGCATCCATATACAAAAATCTCCATTGATCTACCAATGAATTTGATCTTATCTAATCTACTAGATCTATAGTCGATCTCCTTTGATCTACATTCTCTTCCACTAAGAGAATCACCATTCCAAATGGAACACTAAGAGAGAGTGCACAAGGAAGGAAAATGCACACTAAGAGAGAGAGAGATTTGGAGGAGAACATGATAAGAGAGAGCAATTGGGAGGATAAGATGTTATGAGAGTGAGGAGAGAGTGAAAGGGAACATTAATAGAGAGATAAATAATGATGAGAACATGCTATGTGGCAGGGATAAAGAATTATGGGAGTGTAGATGGGGAAAAAATTCCCTTCAACAACAAGGGATACTCCCTGGTACACGGTCCCAATTAGACTATGCATCATTTGGTTTAGGAGACCCATCTAGATTCTGCCCCAACTTCCATTATCGGTTATGAGGGGGGTGATTGGATGGTTTGTGAATGTAGATGTAGATGAAGACTATACAATTTTAGAAATAAAATCTAATCTATCCTATCATATCTAGGAGAAAGCTATTGTAATCAAATGAGTAGTTGAAATGAAACTAAATTCTACAAATAACTTCACTCAGATAGTTGTTATGAAGAAGAAAATTTAGACAATAGTTGCATACAAATATATAACTATAATATTCTAAATCACATTATCACATACATTAAAAACTCATGTTCTCAGGACATAAATGTAATAAATAATAACAAAGTTGTGAGAATGATATTAATTGCATATGAAAAGTATATAGGAAAAATATATTCTTATAACACATGTAAATTGTAGACAAATCTACTGAAAATAGTTCACAACAAACAAAAATTTACAAAAGTTCTTCTCTCTCTCAAAAATGGTCATGAGGGATTCTCAATATTATTTAGCATGGTATTTGTTTACCAAAAATAGTTTTGTGAGTGTATACAATGCTTGAAGATCCCTTTCAAAATGGGATTCTTCCTCTATTTATAGAAATCCTAAGAAACTGCTGAAAAATCTTCTTGAATTCCTCAAGAAACAGTTACAAAACCTTTCATCTTCTCTCTCTATCTATTTGACATGTGTAAGAATGAGGATGAAGCTAAAAGTGGTTGGAAGAATAAAAAAAAGAATACATCTAAAAACAAATCCGAATTTTCTATTTTGTCTCATTCATGTAGCCTTGTCTCTGATGTAAGTTGTCCACACCTTGAATTGGTTGAAGAGTGAAATGACCCCGTGGTATGAAATTTCTTCAAGAGATGCTTCATGCGAGGCTGTGCTATCGTTGAGAGTCCTCATGTCCTTCACCAAGGTTTCCATGAATTCTTGGATCATAGTGTGGACCTTGGTGGGTTGAACAAGGTGTTTCTCCATTAGCACGATTGTCACCTTTGTAGCTTCTTCAGTTACCTCTCATCTATGATTTGTGATTTGTTGGATCTTCTTGAGGAGTTGTTCTATGGTGCCAATTTTTTTGAGCTCTTTTATGGAAGGAAGGCGACACTTTTGTGTCAAAGCTTGCACTACTTTATGGAGTTTTGTACAAATAGCGAGTGCATTGGTTGTTCCCTTTTCTTCTTCTTTCTTTGCTTGCTAAAACTGATCAAGTGATTCATAGTCAATAGTTCTTTCTATCTTCGAGGGGCAGGGAATCTCAATTGGATCATTGTTGGGCATATGCCTATTTGAGAAGAAAGGCTATTTTGGGCGCATGCCTACTTTTGGAGAAAAGATCTATTTTGGGAAAGAACCAATTTTGGAAAGGAAGACCTAATTTTGGAGAGTGCGCAACAACTAGCAAGAAAGAAACATGCATACAAAGAAGGAAAATAAACATGCAAGAGGAAAAGCAATGTGGTGTGCAGGAAGGAAATCCTAACCATGATAGGGTTAGGTTTTTTTATAAGGATAAGGAAATCCTAACCATGATAGGGTTAGGTTTTTTTATAAGGATTGTAACGGCTAGAATCCTGAAAAATAGTATAAATAAGAACCTAGGAGGTCTAGGTTGGGAGTTGGTCAATTCGATATTATAGAGGTTGGTTAAGTGGCTAAAGATTATTGATAATTGTTGTTTAAAGTTGTTGAAGTTCAGAAGAGTTGAATAAGATATATTTTGAGATTTAGGTCATAGGATGAGGATCCTGGTGTGATCTAGTCCACCTCACAAAGTTTCCTTAACCTCATCATGATTGTATGATGAAATATGTAATGCAGGCAACGCCATATTTTACAACAGACTAAATAAAAGAGAAGAGACTCCAAATCTTTGTGGACGTAGTCCAAGAGGAGACTAAATAAAAGAGAAGAGACTCCAAATCTTTGTGGACGTAGTCCAAGAGGGGGTGAACCACGATAAAACTTGTGTTTTGTGTGATGGTTATTGAATGTTTACTTTCTGTCAATGATTACTTTATGAATGAATGAATAACTAGATGTATTAGCATGCATTCATAAGGCTAAAAGATGAATGAATCGTAGAAATAATGGAATCAATGAAAAGTTTAATGCATAAAGAAAGATATAATACACTCACAGATCCCCACTCATTCCTAGAATGCAAGAACTTGAGAATTGTAGTCACCCATGAAGCTGTCTCAGGTGAAACTGCATTGTGCATTTTGTGCACAACGTTTCCTTCTGGTTTACTAGGAGGGCCGATAGTTTTAGAGGGT
>CBVK0102150949.1:0-14707 GCA_900067695.1 Picea abies
AAGGGATACAACCTACAACACATCTGTTGTAACTTCCTCTTCTTTCTCTCATGGTCTCCTCTCAGAATAAAATATTCACATTCATCTATCGCCGCAATACAATTCTCTCATACATAAAAGAGGGTTGTCTTCTAGGGAAAAAAACCCTAACATAACTTCTACAGCCAGTTCTGCGACCTTATAATGAACAGTTCATATTGACTATGAAATTACAATATTTGAATTGCATTGTGTATCCTAAAGTCTCTTTGACCTGCATATGAATTAGGAAGATAACTAGTCTCCACAACCAACAAAAGGCACATTCAATAAGCTTATATTTCCAAACCATCTAGGTGCCACACACACTACCCGTGACACTTCTCTAGAGTTGATAGTCTCCATTGCCAAACCCC
This sequence comes from Picea abies, assembly GCA_900067695.1. Lineage (NCBI taxonomy): Eukaryota > Viridiplantae > Streptophyta > Pinopsida > Pinales > Pinaceae > Picea > Picea abies. The sequence continues at coordinate 396 of CBVK0102150949.1, forward strand.
AACCCAGATATTTTCCTCCATCAATAATGTGCAGTGCCCTAGAAACCACAAAATAAGCCACTGATCAAGACCGAGGTGATGAATAAGCTAAAGGACCCGTCCTTTGGAGCCTATTATAGAAGCTTAATCCCTCACATACCTAACCATTTTTTAAGACTTAGTCGAGTTCGAGTGATTTCTTAGTAAATCGACATCCCTTACATCAACTCCTTCGATGTATCGGAGGAGTTACCATAAACTCCTTTGATACATCAGAGGAGTTGACATGAACATTGTCGATCTTACCTCCACCTGACTTTCGTTGAAGTATTCGAAACTTTTTCCAGAAACTTATCTGATGTTTCAAAACTTTAGTATGAGTTCTTTCGATGTACATCAGAGGATTTAACATTGACCTCTGCGGTTCGCATGTAGACCATTCAGAGTACTTTACGCCAACTCCTCTGATACATTGAAGGAATTCGTATAAACTCCTATGATACATCGTAGGAGTTAATAGTAACTTTGTCAACTCTTCATGTCTCCCCCTCTTCATCGGGAAACTTGACACGAACTTATCCAATCACTTCAGAAGAATTGTTATAAACGTTGCGGTCCCATCAACAATCTTCCCATCAACTTGCTCGATACCCACTTAAGCCTATCAAATATTTTCACACCAATTCTTTCAATGTCCACATTAAACTATCGAAGCAGTTGGTACCAACCTCCCCGATAATCATCAGAACAGTTCGTAAGAACTGCTCCGATTTTTAATTTTAAACATATTTTCAAGCTAGTTTCTTTTCTAGCTCTCACCTAAGGGCTCACCATGCCTGCTATTGTACTTTCATCATCAGATGCATATCTTCCACCTAGCATCAACTCAAGTGAATCCTAGGGTATTTGAAGACACAAAGAAAGATCAATTTTATTTATCATTTATGTTTTTCACTAATCTCACCCTTGCCTTATAGGTTCAGATGTGTCATCGGGGAAGAAAATGATCAATAAAGCACTTGCCACTGAGGCCTCCAGAAGTGGCTAATAGATTGAAGATGAACCAAACACTCTTGGGGCCATGTACAACGACACCTCTAGATTTATGGATAAGGGAGAAGAGGTTCCCAGATGGGGAGAGGTGAAACAAATGTTCAAAAACAAAAAAAATCCCACTAACATCGAGGATCGAGATGAACTTAAGGTTTTTAAGAACATTAGAAGGTCTAGGATATTTAGAGTAGAAGCCCATGATGTTGTGTTTCCTTTCATCGACGCTATCACTTGGACACTGAAACATGTGGATTTAGAAAACAAGTATGTCTGCAATGTTGTGAGACAACCCATAGTCTCATTCTAGCCCGTGAACCTGGCCAAATGTTATCACATGGGAAAAGGAACCAAGAAGCTAGCAATAAACTTCTTGGGGTGGTTTAAGCATACAAATAAGGATCTATGCCCCACCTGGTACAAACTAGACAAAATATTCAAACTCATACCCACTAGTGCATATCCCACGACCTTCCTTAGAAATATTTATCAATACATGGTGGCCATGTTGTACAGGTTGTATGGGGAGGAAGATTCCTCCAAATTTTCCCTATCATACATGCCATTAATCTACTACTGCACAGAAAAATGAGCATCGTTCAACTGGGATGACATCCTATCAGCAAACCTAATAGAGGCCCTCATTGCAGTTGTAAAATCTTAGCCTGAGACCTTCCCCAATTTCCACATGTCTTCATACCTTTTGGACATAATGTGTGTAGCCCACCAGTACCCAAAGATGGATTGGGCATGGCAGCCAACTGACCCAACCATTCATATATACTACCAAGTTCTCTGGTATCACAAGTACAGGAGGGAATACCAAAATATTTGCGAGCACTTCCTAGCTTCATTGTATGAATTCATCTTCAGTACACCTGCTCCATGCATGCCTGATAAGGCAATCATCGTCATCAAAAGAATAAAAAATGGCACCTAATGGAACATGGCACCTACATTAGGGTGTACGGAGCCATGAAAGCCTCTCATTTACTGCCTCATTTTATATCAGATAGATTATTTCTCCAAGAACTGGCATATCGGACGGTAATCCACAGGGTCAGTGGAATACTCTACATAAATAAGAAATCCACAGGGTCAGTGGAATACTCTACATAAATAAGAAGGCGATATGGCCCCCACTCCCACTATAAATCGACACTCACTCTTTTTCAAATACTAAACAAGCCTAGGAGGGAGTAGATACTTTAATTTCATATCATTTTGGGGAGGAAAGGTTCAGGAGACACGACCCCCAAAAGGTCGTAAAAGAACATTTTAACAAAATAGGCCTGCCTTGGGAGTATACATTAGAAATAGAGGAATAGGAAGAAACAAAATGCAACGCTAGAACTTATGATGAAGTCCTCTTAAAAATACGAGGCAAACCCTTAGAAAGGATTGCAAATGAGGAAAAGGCTCGAGAATAAGATAGAAATAAAGCAGAAGAAAAAGTAGAAAGAACATATGTTGCTACTGCATCTACATAGTATCGATCTGCAAAGGAGGAGGAAACATTGGTCGATGGGAAAAGAAAAGACAAAGAGAAAGTCGACAAGAGAAAGAATTATGCTTCATAAAATAAAAGGAAGACTGAAGCTGACCACGTTAAAGCTAAAACTCATGTGGTAGCCACAACAGTAGCAACCGCAGCAGAAGGAAAAGAAAAGGTAGTTTCCCAGAAAGAGGCTAAGCAAAAGGCAACAACCGAAAAAGACACAACAGATACAACAACCATAGAAGTGATATAGAGGGAAACGAAGGAAGCTACAGACAAAACAACAAAATAAGAATAGATGAAAAAGGACAAGGAAGCCACAAACAATCACACGGTCCCAATGGAAACAGACCTACCTGAGATATTCCCAACATGCATCAGTGGTCAATCCCATATTAGTGGGTTGGATCTGGGATTCTGAACCCAGTTTAAAGCAGTCGAGGTCCCCAACTTGAAAAAATTCACCTAAGACAGGGCTTCGGGAAAAATTATGCAAGAACAAGTGAAGAAGGTGCCTACAATGGGAGGATACCCAATCTCAGTTGTTACACAGATCCCTGTAACAAGAGATGTTAGAGAATACCCCATCACCATAACCTCTGCCTTCATGACCGCCACAAAAGACAATGTCCAAACCCTGTGCCAACAGAATCTATAGAAGTAAGCAAGGATTAGTGAGCATGAAGAAAAGCTTTAACGGGTAAAGGTAGATGAAGACAACCTGCATAGCTTTAAAGCTAGCACGAAAAAGGTCATAACTAAGGTTGAGGAATCCATAATTGATGTGTATTCTCACTTGCACATGTTACAGGACATAGATGTTATCCGTTATAGCCTTAATTTCCACCCTATAAGCCAGAGAAGAAGCCATCATAGGATATAATCCCAAGTACATCTTTTGCCTAAGGATTAAACCCTTTTTGAGCCCTTATTGGCATCCTCGCGGGTCACCTAGTGGACAACAAACGAGGCCATCGTTGTACACTAGTGGCTTGTCAAGCGAGGCACTATCAAAATTCTAGAGTTGAGGAGTTACAAGGTGATAGGTGAAGGATGAATTGGATATTCGTGTCAAAATCCTAGGAAATCACATCATTTAAGTCTCTAGTGGCCTATAGAATATCTAGAAGCCTTTCCCAAGCCTCCTCTAAGAGATATAACAAAGAAAATACTTGGGCAAATGGAGGGTAATTCAGAGTAATGTTATGTTGTCGAACTGCAGAGGTATCAACCAAAAGTTAGTGAGCCTAGCCTAACCAAGGAGTTGCAAAGAGAGGCAAGGAGCAAGGAGGCTAAAGGAGGATGCATCTTCATCTGCAAAGAGAGGCAAGGAGCAAGGAGGCTAAAGGAGGATGCATCTTCATCAAGTTGAGGTATGATTTGGTATGTATTCGCCATGATTTATTGATAGATCTTTTGGTTTTCCCTCATGAATGTTTGTTTTTTATGCATAAATATTCAAATCTTATTTATATTTTTATAGATCACATTAGATCCAAGCTAGATCTAGGATTCTAACACTAGGAAGATAAAGTATAATAGTATTGTTTTGTCTTTGGTGTGCAGGAAGCAGATTGTAGAAGCTGGAGCTGGAACTTTAGGACTACAACAACTAGGATTACACTAAGGACAACCTTCATGAAAAGGCATGCTATTCTCCCAACTCCTTGCTTGTGATCTTAGTGCTTGTTTCTAGGAGAACCATAGGAAATCTAGCCCACTCCTGTCTATGGTTGCTAGGCCAATCCTAGGGAGATCTTATTGATTATTCAGTGGGATCCCTATGAGAAAAAATTCCATAATGGATTGGCGACTCTAGTAGGGAAGAATTATTCTCTAATTGAGTCTCTTTCCCTACATACCCTGTGTTTTTGTGACTTGCAATCCAATATTCTTTTGTTCAATCATTCATGTGTCTAGATCTGGTAGATTTGGTAGGTTTGTTTCAGATCTGGAAGATATATCATTGATCCATCTTCTCCCAAAACCAAAATTTTCTAGGTCCTTGTTGGTTGCAATATAAGTGTCCTGCGAGGCCCCCTCACAGGTTGACAAGCTTGTGTCCCGCGAGGCACTGCCAAAACTATAGAATTGCAAATCAAAGCCCTATCTTGTGGTTGTAAGTCTGTCCTCTGGCAGAGAGTGTGTTGCAGTGTTCTTTTTTCGCATGGTTTGGTCCTTGATTGAAGGTTTAATTGTCCACATGAATTACTTTTGAAAGGTTTGCTTGAGTTTATTTGTGTGAATTGCTCGGTACTTCTTGGATAGTCTCCTTTCTGTCTAATAATTTCAGTGAAGTTGGACTGAGAATCCAACATATCTGAAGAGATCTAGTTGTCATTGTAATCGGTTGTTTGCTTGTCTTTGTAGGTGACCTATGTTCATTGTTAGATCAACCCTCCTAGGAAAGTCTTCGGGTGTGATCCCTATAGTGACATTAGAGTAAGTTGATCCACCCTTATTCCTAATATCTTATAATCCTTTTGTTTGTTGTTTGTTTTTGGTTCCCTCTTTGCATTTGTCTTTCTTGTTGAAATCAAGAATTGTTTACATTTCAAATTGGAAGAAACATTAAAAATCCAAAAAGATTTTGTTGCATGCTTAGTTTTCTTTTGAAGCATTAGTTTTCAAGTGCATTAGAAGCAATGGTTGGGGTCAAATCAGTTTTGTTTGTTGATTGTTTGATGTGGTCGAGGATCTATTTCTAAAATTGGCAAAGAAAAGGAAAGTCTTTATCCCTCCTATAGCTAGTCTTCACTGAATTGAAATATTTTTCATTTCAATATTTGCATAGCTTGGTTGGGTCAAGAGTCTTCATATCATTAAACATTTCATCCATTACCTTTGGACCTAAGAATCAACCTCTAAAAAGAAACATTTAATCTAAAATTAATTTGACGTTTTTCTTGAATAGCAAACCAACACTAGATAGGTGTAGGGCCTTGGATTATGATTGGAGAGTAAACTCTCCAAGGACACAAAACTCAACCTAGAAGTCATTAATGAGCGTGAAAACCCATTCTTGCAACTAGTGTGTCAAGAAGCTCTTCTAATACAAGAGTAAAGCATGAGGTCGCATCGGTGCAAGTAGGGAGATTGTCCCTCTCTGCTTGTTTTGGTTTTTTTGGTACTGCTTTTTTATGTATACGGGGGTTCTGTTGATTGACACCTTCAGAGCTTCAGGCTTAGTTACCCTCCCCTTACGTCCAGTCGAACTTCCAATTGTTCACCTGACCATTGATTTTTAGGTCGTACTGGTAGCCTTAATGACCTTTCCTAGGGATCTACATAGATGACTGCAGGTAGGACGTGCCTATAGTACCTAGGTAAGACATTCGTTCACGATATCAGTTCCCTCAGAGGGTGCCCACCTTAATAAAGGGTACTTTCATCGATCAGGGCTATTTCATGTCGATCATTGTAACTACTTCTCACACATTTTCTATCTAATATTGTGGGGGACTTGACCCCCCCTTCTATCTAATATTGTGGGGGACTTGACCCCCCCCCCCCATAGTGATGGTTTTCGAAAGGCCCCTGAGCTAATTGGTTTGCTTTTTGTTGCCTAGATTTGATTAGGGGTGTGCTCTTTGAGTCTGATTCTAGGTCGACCATAAGTTGATTTGTGTTTGTTAGTAAAATAGTTTATTCATCGTGGCTGAATTACTACACCAGTCACGTCGATTACGAGGACTTGATCCTATTACGGAGGTGCAACCACCTCTAAAGGGACGATATATCAGAGACAAGGAATTCGAAGGGTCTTATATTTGGTTTGACAAGACCGATTTAGTTGAAGTGGAAGTGGTAGAAAAATGTCCTCTGCCAAATTTCAATCCACCTTTAATTGAGTCAGACAACCCTTTACTTATCCAAGTAAGGGAAATTTTCAGTGAAACTTTCGCTTTGTTTAGTCATCCTCCCACCATGTCTAGACACAATGTTTTGTCTAGTATAGTTGAACCTATGAGCCCATCCCCAAGTGGGACAGAGAGAAATTCTTCTAGGGAGTGTTCTCATTTCCACCCCTTCACTCCATTGGACCTACATCGTCCACACCTTTTGTTTTTGGTTCCTCCATTGAGGGGACACCAATTGTGTCGTCAAATCCATCCTTTAGTATACCTATCATCCTGATGCCCATCCCTTCAATGCCCACTTCTGGATTCTTTTTTAGTGGGGGTCCGAGCTTTGGTTTCAACATGGGAAGTGTAACTCCTTCCACCTTCACCAATCCAATGAATGGCCCACCATCATTAGGTGCAAGTGTACCTTTTGGATGGAGTATGCCTAGTGGTTTCAGGTTTGTCCCTAGTCAGACTAGGGGCAGTAGTACATCTGGAGGTTTTAACTTTCCTTGGGTTAACACACCTTTCCGTGGGGGAAATTTTTCATCATGGGGTTTATTCCTCGAGACTAAATTTGGGCACATCTTTCCTGGAGGGTCCACATTTCCCCCTGGGGGAAACCCCCTTGGGAGAATTTTTGGTTCTAGGAGCAGTCATGCTTCTGGAGGTGCCACCATCACAGCAGACACCCACTCTTCAGAAGCTCACCAACCCTCCAGTATTACCAACATAGGGGGACCGCAAAGCCCATCTAGGAAAATAGAGACTTCATCTCCCTCCTAGTATTCATTTGCATTGTTGCCTTCCTTCATAATGCTCAATTTACCAGATTTGTCCCGATTAACAAATGACCCTATAGCCCATGACCCCTCATGGATGATGATTCCATCCAAGCTACCATTAGACATTCCTAAGTTTGACAGGATGCCGGGAGAGGACCCCTCAACACACATCATGACTTACCACTTGTGGTGTTCATCCAATTCATTGATGGATGATAGTGTAAGGCTGCGTATTTTCCAGAGATCCCTGACTGGATTCATCGCCAAATGGTACATTGAACTTAAAGGCGATTCTTTCAGAAGCTTCAATGACCTGGCTATGGAATTTTTAACACACTGCCAACTACCTATTCAATATGATATAGGAACAAAGATTTTGACTTCTCTACATCAAAACAATGCCTCACATTTCCGATCATATTCATGAGTGGCAGAGACGACATAGGATGATTAAGACTTAGATTTTGAACAAGCTCCTTATGGAGTGGTTCACCAAGTCCCTCTTACCACCCATTGTCAGGGATGTATCTATGGTCAAGGTGGCCACTGAGGAGCAAGCCATTTTACCTGCCCAACATTTGGACTTGATTTATTCTCAGTCAGGTACTCTATATGACATCATTCCAAATGCTCCTCGCCCTTAAATGGATCCACGTCAACCCAACCTAGGACCCTATGTCAATGGTGTGGTTGGTTCTATTTCACATGCATCTGTTAACTAGTTAGTTGATCAGATAGGTCAAATTTACATTAAGTCACACCCGTTAGTTGTTGGCACTAATGCTCAAACTGTTGCGGTCCCTCCTCAAACCTCCGAGGTAAATTTGGTGCAGTCCATGCAACCAAAGAATCCTCAGCATCCTTGAGGTAAGAAAAAGAGGAATAAGAAGAAAAATTCCACTAATGAGAAAGGGACTGCTTCTACCTAAAATGCCCAGGAGGGAGGCACTAAGGAGAAAAGGTAGATTCGGTTTCCCTGCATGCTTTGTGGGGAGGACCATCCTACTCACTAGTGTCCTCAGAAGGATGAGATCCATTCATTTTTGGCACAACAACGGGCCCCCAAGAAACCTGTTGTCTTAACCCATCCTTTCTCCCCTCAACCTCAACATATGGTTTCCACAAATCTTGACCTTTCGCAAGGGGGCATCGCAAGTACCCCTCACCATGAGGGGTCTCCATCAAATGCTTCTATTTTCATGTGTGACCACACAATCAATTTGCAGACATGAGCTAAAAATTATGACATTCTTGAGCCTTCAAGTGTTGCCCCAGAAGCACCATATTCATCCCATCCTGGTGGCCCTTTCCAGATAGAGAAGCCATTTCTTGATGCACCGCTTCACCCCCCGAAGGGATTTTTTTGACGTACGATGCATAATCCCAACACACAATCTACTCATAACTACAATATTGTGGAAGACTTCACCCATGCATCTTGTGCCATGTCAGTGCTTGAAGTTCTCCAGAGCTGCCCCACGCAACGAAAAGCCTTTCTCTTGGCCATAGGTGGGGTTGATCCCTCAGAGTTAATCTTGATGACCTTTGATTCATCTCAGGTAACTCATAGTTTCTCCCATCAGCTAGCCTTCCAGATTAAAGTGTGAACCATTGTTGATGAAGGAGCCTAGAGTTACATCACATCTATTTCTTGTTGGAAATCCCTGGGCTCTCCTAATATTTATATGTCTACCACATTTCTAAAATCCTTTGATGGACACATGTTCCAACCCCATGGAATAATCATCGCCTTACCCATTGAGTTAGTTGGTAAGATTGTCTTTATCGTCATGGAGGTCGTCGACACACCACTTGAGTACAATATGTTACTCAGGCACACTTGGTTCTATGAGATGGTTGTCTCACTAGTCTTTAGGGTCCTACGCTTCCCTCACCAAGGGAAAATCGTTACCATGGATCAACTTGCGATGGTAAAATCATCCAATGTGATGTCTAATGTACCTTTTATCGGTGATACCACACAATTTGCTCTGAATGTTGGTGCACGGATTTTCAAAGATCCTTTGCTTATGGGTGTATTCCCCCTTCCCCTGCCATCTTCTATTGTAACCATCGCCCCCATCAACATGATTTCCTCATCTACTAGTGGATCCCTCGGTTCTTTTGATCCTTGGGTGGTACCTCATTCAAAGGATGTTGAATCATATAGAGCATCCATGCCGCTCACCGCAATCGAGATTGTCAATCTAACAATCCCATCATCACCTGATGATATTGGTCACCCACTCCATCCTCATATGGAGTGTGATCATCCTACTCCGCCTGTATGGGTTGTTGACTCTCCAAGTTTGCGTGACTTCATTGATTTTGAGTTACCTTCAAAAGAGGCCACCTTGGATGTCATGGATTCCATAGACAAGCCCAAGGAAGATGAGCATCATCTAGAATCCATCCTCCCTAGTTTGGAACTAATGAGAGTTGACATGATGGGTATTTATCTGAGACTAGGGGAATTTGTTGGACACCTAGTGAAACCCCTAGTCTTGACCCTTTTCCGCCTCGGTTATCCTTTTTAGAACTTTCCATCAAATTATCTACTTCCCCTTCCATCGAAGATTCACGTTTTGTACCCCCTTTACGTCTTGATGGAGCCCATCAAGGAGTTTCCCTAGCTTGCAAGACTACTCACAATGAGTATCTTCGTATACGGAAATTTGATCATGGGTGTCATGGCCCCAGCGTGGTGAGCCATATGATGTTGACATCAACTCATCAATTCATTAATGATGAAAATGATCCTTGGCTCGAGCCTATCCTTGAGCTCTACTTGGTGTAAAGCATCAAGATATGTAGTTCCTTGTACATAGGTGTCTGGTGTGAGTGTGCTTTTGTTTTTCATATATCATATCGAAAAAAATCCAAAAGTATTTTCCTTTTTTGAGATTTTGCTATGTGTTTTGACCTTGGAATCTAGTTTACATGTGCTTGAAAAGATTCTAGTGACTTTTTTATGACAATAGCGACGTCCACTACACTTGAGGTATATATTTATAAACTGGCATATAGGGATAGGTTTTTCTCTGCATTTTCCACCTTGCATTATTAACCATCCATACTGCCAACACTATGCCTTAGGTTTGATCTCGTCCAGTTGCGACATTGGCCACTCTTTTTTACACATCATAACTGGTTCGATGGTGCCTACCCTTTATGGGCACCCTAGTTAGCACCCAGATTTCCATTTGGTGCCCATACTGCATTTTTTGTAGGCTTGGAAGCCCTTCTTTAGCCCCACCATGACTTGAAGTTTATCCTCATTCTCCTCTCTTCATCTATATTCTGGTCACATCCCGTGGGGGTTCCCAAAAACTTTTTATGTTGTTTAATGGTTGCCTATGCATTTGTTGCTTGCGTCATGCCTCCCACCATTACGTTGTTGTTTTCCCAGATCCCGCTTACTGCTATGCAATAGCCTTGACCATTCGCCTCTTGCATTATTTGGCCTATGTTTTTCATCCAACTACCCAAGGAGAGAACAATTACTAAGAGTGGATCTCACTTGCCAATACCATTTTCATTCCTCATTGCTTAGGTCAGTTCCATGTGCTTGGAACATAGGACCATGTTGTTAAGCCACTCGTTCTCTCCCGACAAGTATAATTTTATCTCTTTTTCGGGCTCATTAAAACTGAACAAAAAAGGTATCGAGCTTACTTGCATCATTCTTTCATGCTCGTTAAACCATGAAGGATATCGATCATACTTGTGTCATTATTACGTTCTCGTTAAACCATGAAGGAGATCGAGCATACTTGTGTCATTCTTTCATGCTCGTTGAACCATGAAGAAGACGAAAAATACAAAAAAAAGGGGGTTTTGCACCATTGATCTATTCTCAAAATGGCAGGATCAATCAAGTTGCGCTTGAACATGGCACATGTTTGAGTCTTCATCATACAATTGGGTTTCGGTTTGGCTAGGAGTCGTCCCAGCAATATGAGTCAGATATACTCCTCCGACTAGTTACTCTTCCAATCATCATGGAGAGTGATTCAATGTCTCCTACGTTGTTGCACTATACCCATCCTACTCTTGTGTCTTGTTGCCAACTCACCATTGTGTCGTGTTATATTTTCAAGGGAAATTTAAGCCCGAGTTGACCATCTATTGTTTTGTAGAATTTCTGAGTCGGCCATCCATGTGTAAGTTGTACTTAGTACTACTCTCTCTTCACATCATCTCCCGGTGTCTGTTTCGTGTCAATTGATGGGGGATACATCAAGGCCCTCCTTCAACAAATCTCTTACTATTGAATTCATCACATTATCTAGGAGAGAGATCTCAAAACCAACTAGTACCTTGGAGCTTGCAGTCATCAATGGCAGGCCTCCTCATGATTGACAATGGGTTTTCATCATTAACTCCTAATCAATTGATTCTATGATTGTTCGACATCAGATCCTCTATTCACACTCACTAGATTGTACTAGGTACCTTGGGGTCCATCTTCCTCATCGGTGGGTCCCCTCGTGTCTATTAATGGTATACATTAATGACCAGTAATCAAACGGTTTCTACCATGCTCGACATCATCTCATCCATTTGCATGTTGTATATTCGTACCATCGGGGTTTGGGAGGAAGACCTTGGGTTTGGGGCCACATCATTCCTTTACAACATCCCCTCCCAAGTTATGATGGAGTATATCACTTGTATCTGAGTACTTTGAAGACTTTAGGGGCACTCTCCTTAGTTCATGATGTAGATCCACATTGTATTGTCCCGTGGATAAGGTCTCATTGATGACATGGATCCACTGTGTATTCTTTTGTGGGCATGGTCTAACACTTCATTTCATAGATCTGTAGTGTATTGTCTGGCATACTTCTTTGGTTTCCTTTGCTCTCTCCTTGCCCTGCCTCACATGGACTTTATTGTAATGTATTTTGGCCATCCACTCCTTTCCTGACCTCACACATTGGGGGAATCTATTATAGCCTTAATTTCCACCCTATATGCCAGATAAAAAGCGATAAGATGATAGAATCCCAAATACATCTTTTGCGTAAGGATAACCTTTTTTCATCCCTTATTGGCATCCTCACGGATCACCTAGTGGATAAGAAGCGAGGCCCTCGCTGGACACTAGTGGCTCATCAAGCGAGGCACTATTGAACTTATAGAATTGAGGAGTTATGAGGTGATACGCGAAGAATGATTTGGATCTTCATGTTAAAAGCCTAGGAACTCACAACATTCAAGTCTCTAGTGGCCTCTCCCAAGCCTCCTCCAAGAGCTATATAAAAAAGGCAATACTTGGGAAAAGGGAGGGGAATTCAGAGTAATGTTATGATGTCCAACTACAAAGGTATCAACCAAAAGTCAGTGAGCCTAGACTAACCAAGGAGCTGCAAAGAGAGGCAAGGAGCAAGGAGGCTAAAGGAGGATGCATCTTCATCTGATTTGGTATGTATTCTCCATGATTTATTAATAGATCATTTGGTTTTCCCTCATGAATGTTTGTCTTTTATGCATAAATATTTAGATCTGGTTTATATTATTATAAATCAGGTTAGATCCAAGCTAGATCTAGGATTCTAACACTAGGAAGACAAAGTAGAATGGTATTGTTTTGTGTTTACTGTGCAGGAAGCAGGTTGTAGAAGCTGGAGCTGGAACTTCAGGACTACAACAGCCAGGAATACACTAAGGACAACCTTCAGGAAAAGGTATTCCATTCTCCCAACTCCTTGTGTGTGATCTTAGTGCTTGTTTATAGGAGAACCATAGGAAATATAGCCCAGTCCCGTCTAGGGTTGCTAGGCCAATCCTGGGGAGATCTTATTGATTATTCAGTGAGATCCATGTGAGCAAAAATCCCATAACAATATCATCATATACCAACATAGAACAGTGCAAACCAACCTCACACAATGCAACACTATGCGGGAGGGCATGAACAATATAGATACATGGATCACAAAAAACCCGGATGCACTGATTGAGCTCTATTGTCCCTTAGCCAAGGAAAGGAAAATCGACATCTATGCACAAGTTCCCTGCCATCAAGCAGGACAAAAGGCAGACCGAGAAACAATTATCTCAATCGCAATATGTTCATGTGTACACAAGGCAACGTAAGAATTGATCAAGATATGTCGACTTCCCTAGCTAGAAGAGCTTGGAAAGAACCTTGGAATGGAGGAACTTTTCGACAAGGTAAAAGAAAACACAATTCATAGACGGGAGGTCACCAAGATAACCACCACAGTAAAAGAGAACCTAATAGAACAACACCTAATTCAACCAATAAAGGTCCATACTATGGTTCAAGCATTCATGACTACATTATCAAAAGACATGAAGACCCTCGACGATAATGTAGCTATGCATGTCGCTACCTTTGAATAGATTGCATATCGCAGACTCATATCCTTGTATGATCAACTAGAAATCTAGGTAGCATACCTACGGGACAAGAATTTGTAAAAGGACAAAATAGAAAATTCGAAATTTCTATTACCTACACTCTATTTTGTCTTTTCTGAACTACTTCCAATTTTGTCTTTACTATGTACACCTGTCGTCAAGCAGAGGGAATATGACTTGTTTTGTAATAGTTTCTTTAAGGGGAATGCAAGAAGTCACAAGAGAGTTAGAAAAAATTGTATAAATATAGGAAGATGCCCACTTTGAAAGGGGGCTCTTAAGCATTGTATAAACTCAAGAACTAATTCAAGGACATATATGATGTTAATAAATATTAAGAAGCCCTTAGGACTGATTTTTGAAAAAGAGAAGAACTTGTGTGTGTGGTTGTTTTTTTGTGAATTGTTTGGAGTGGAATGTATGTTGATCATATGGACCGTAAGGACAATGTTTGCTTATAGACTAATCTGATGCATTCAATGTTGTTTTGTAGTATTTCTATTCTTTATTATATTTATAAGTCTCAAGCTCGTGATTTGTTAAGTATGCAGAAATATAATTTGAACCTTTCTGGTTATATGTATGCGTGTGTTTCTAACTTTGCACCTTTATTTAAGCTATTTAGGTGAGGCTTTTGGCAGAGTTTAGTTTCATTGCAACTCATTTTGGTTACTTCAGTTTGCTCTTAGATAGGATATGATAGATTAGAAGTAGGTTAGATTTATTTTCATACATAGTCTTCATCTACATATTTACATTGCATAA
>CBVK0102150973.1:0-21673 GCA_900067695.1 Picea abies
ATGCCTCTTTCACTCTTGATCAACAAAGCTCATCACATCCAATCAACATAGTCTTCGGAGATGGTGGACCAGCGTCATCATGAGGTACATTAGTCTTTTTGTTATATGAAGTATTGTGTTTAATATACTAGGCATGTGAATGTGTATCATTGGTTGAATTTGGATAATGAATCATAAGCTCAAGAAGTTATGTTTGTTTCCTTGTTTCACCTTGGTGGCCATCACTTACACTCTAGTCCCGTGTTGTCACCACCCAAGGAAAAGGGGTATTACTAGGGGGGCTCACAAGGGTAACGTTCCATTTCCCCGCCATACTTAACACTTACCATCCTGAAGCCTGTCATGGTGTACTAAACTTCGGTAATGGATCATGGTTCATTCTCTCGTGAGAAGAAAGGCTAAAGGCCTAGAGGTTGATTGCAATTGCTAGTAAAAAAATGATAAAGAAAGAATATTACGAAAGAAAGAAAGAAATGGGAGAACAAGAACATTTAAAGGTCACTCCACACTTGAGCTCTACCCTTTTTGCGTTCACCCCGGTCCCAAAACAATGAATGCTAATGCTTGAAACCTTATAAAGAGGATTTGCAAATTAATAAAAGGCAGATAAGGGGGTTTGGAAAAAAGTAGCGCCTAAAAAAGGGTAACTCAAGAGCAAGCGCACCCTCTACAAAGGCGCTCATAGAAATGGACCAAATGATTCCATAAGTCAAGAATTAAGCCCAACACGTTTCACTATCACACTTACTCTTGAAAGGTTCTTTTCTTTCCTGCTTCCCTCGAGATGTATCCCTTTACTTGGGTCTTTTCTTTGTTGCTTTGGTTGGCACACCTAATAGGGTCTAATGATGGTTCTCCCATACTTAAACTTGCCAACTTACATAAAGTCTTGAGCTAATGTGAAGTTTGAAGGCGATACTTGATGTGAATTGTTTATGTGGCTTCTATGTTAGGTAACAACTTACTTTATATGATCTAAGGACTCTTGTACCTTGTGAACACTGTTCTTACTTGATTCCATAACTTTGACTGATTTGGATGCACCTGACTTGGTTCTAGAAGGACGTCCCATGTTTTCACCCAGGACGTTGTGCATTTATTTGTAGGATATGGCACATGTGATGCAGAACATTGAGTCATTTGATGGCTTGACATACTCATACATAGGCTCTCACATCTTTTGGACCTTGGACGATGGACAGATGGGCTTGCATTTAATAGATATGGTCATGATGGCACACAAGGGTAGAAAAGCCCATACTTTTGACAATGCACCCACACCTTGCTCAACCACTTGATGGAGGATGTTGCACTTGGTTTGGGTTGGACACCATGCAGAGATGAGATGCACCCTCTCTCCACCTTGGACGTTGGGTTTTTGATGATGACGTCATGTGCTAGGGTTTGATGGAGATGATGGGGTTTGCTTTCCACTTGGATACCACATGATGATTTGATATGGCATGGCACTCTTCTACCTTGCTTGCACCTTGGATGATAACACATGGCCTTGGGAATCCCTCCTTCACCCTTTGGAGGCTTGACGTCACCACACGTGTGGCCTTATGATGGCTATTTTGCATGATTTATCATTTGTAGAGGTTATTTGAGGGGTCAGCCCCACCTGTAGCATGGATTATTATTGTTTTGCACCTATTATTGTGGATTATAGTGCTTGGTTACCTCCTATAAAAGGAGGGAGCGCTCAACTCATTTCTCATCATCACAACTCCTCACATTTGTGAGAGAGCTCTCTAGAAAAATTTCACTCTAACTCTTTTTTCTCTCTTGGAATATTGTGCACACTTTTGGAGTAAGGATTTGTGAATGCTTTTCGTTTCTTTGGATGAATAAGTGTTGAAGCTAGGGCTTTTTTTGCATAGCGACTTGGATTGGTAAGAGTTCTTCAAGTTGAGATGTATGTTCATGGTATAATGTGATAATTTCTATCGTGTTGCATGTTACTTTGCTCTAGTGAAACCCTAGGAGGGAACCATAAAGGTTTGCTTCCCTTCCTACCTTTGTTTGTCCAAGTTTGTGAAAGCATTTAGAGACCTAGTCCTAAGGTCTATAAGGGTTTGCATCCTAGGATTAGTCTCTAGCTAAATTCAAAGACCTAAGGTCCGTAAGGGTTTTCACCTTAGGGTTTTGACTTTAGTCCATTTGATCCTTGAACTAGATGCTTTAGAAGAAAGAAAACGACACCTAAGGTCCATAAGGGTTTGCACCCTAGGGATTGTTTTCTTGTAGGTTTTGATCCTAAGGTCCATAAGGGCTTGCATCTTAGGGTTCAAAGCTTCATTCTTCTTGAATATCTAATTCATCTTTCAAAGTGTTGCTTGACTCCATTGCCCAGAGAAGTAGATGGCACTAGTCTTATTGTTTGTGATGCTCAATACTCTCAGCGCTTGCAAAACTCCTTTACTCTCTCTCAAAACAACCTAGCTAACCTCACTAACTCTTAATCTAACCTAACTCTTAGCAAACAAATAAGATTTATTGCTCCTGTTATAAATGTTTGCTACAGCCATTAGGGCTTGATATAATTGACGCATACTTACTTAATATTGTGGCTAAAGATACTCGGAATCATTGTTTAGCAATTGGACATCATTGTACTTGTTATAAGCTAAATTCTAAGACTTAATTGCTGATTTTCTGGGTTGTTTTTCCTTTCTCTGTTATAAAATACTTATTGCTGTTATAGACTGGTTTACTGCTGCAATTTTACAACAGCAATTGGTTTTACTTGATATCTAGTGTCTAAAGGTGAATGGTATGCAATATAACTTGGTAATTGATCATTATATGCATTGGAAAGTTTCTTGCTTCGCACAGGTTGTCCAATTACTTTATATAACCTATATCCTACCATCCACTTTCCTAGACCTAACCTCTAACATCTAAGTGACCAGGATAGGGGGCTGTAGGCTTGGCCAATCTTGCTACTTGATCCCTTGAGGTCACTAGGGAAGCCTTCGTTGTGTTGGACCTCTTTCCTTCACTAAAACAAGAGAAGTATTTGCTTAGGTGACAGTGATAGATACCTCCAGTTGTTACACAAGATTAGCATCTTGTGGAGGATTTCCACAAGTACAAATCCTGTGATAACAGGTATGCGGAAAATGGAGCCTCCAAACATATGACCTCTAACAAGGCCTTTAGCAAGAATAGGAAGCAAGCATGCAAGTGGAATTTGGTGATAATGCCACGTATCTAGTCACAAGAGTGGGATCCATCTTATTCCAAATGCCATCTTGTGATATCCTTGAACTTATCAATGTTTTGTATGTATTCGGCTTAACTAAAAATCTCCTTTCAGTTTTAGTGATGACAAATCTCAGATATATGGCTAAGTTTGACAATCAACAAGTCCTCATCAGGAAGAGATGCCCGGATCCTAGTCAACAGTTGGCTAGAGGTGTTCGTGAGGGTGATCTATACAGATTGCAGGGGGATCCTACGAGAGCTCTAGTGCATGACAGTGACAACTTGTGTGAGCTTTGGCACAAGAGACTAGGTCACTTGCACTATGGAGCGTTGCCAATCTTGAAGAACATAGTGCAAGGATTGCTAGACTTCAAGGTTGTTTTGCACTTGGCAACTTGAGAAGAAAGGAGTGTGCAAGGGTTGTGCACTTGGCAAGAATGTGAAAGTTGTTTTTCCTAGCAGTGAGCATAGGTCAAGAGAGATTCTTGACCTAATCCATTCAGATATATGTGGACCCTTGTCTTCAGCTTTATCAGGTAACATTTACTATGAACCTTTTATTGTTGATTTTTCTAGGAAGTCCTGAATGTACTTCATGAAGACCAAGGATGGGGTCTTCAGGAAGTTTCAGGAGTTTAAGGCTCTCGTAGAAAATCAAACAAGTCAAAAGATTAAGTTGCTAAATTCTAACGATGGAGGGGAGTATACCTCCAAGGAGTTCGATACCTTTTGAAAGGAAGCAATACAACCCTCAACAGAATGGGGTTGCAAAGAGGAAGAACAGATCTATCATAGAAACAACCAAATCCATGATTCATGATCTAGATCTGCCCATGTGTCTCTAAGAAAAATCATGTCTTACAATTGTCCATATTCTGAATAGGTGTCCTCGCGGAGTTTTGAAGGACAAGACACCAGGAGGCATTCATAGGTAACAAGCCTCAAGTGTCACATCTTGTGTTTTTGGTTGTCATGCCTACATTCATATCCCTAATGAGAAAATGACCAAGTTGGAACCTTCTAGTTTGAAGGGCATCTTTGTAGGTTACAATGAGATGCCAAAAGCTTATAGAGTATACATTCCATCTCAACAGAAGGTAGTTGTGAGCAGAGATGTTAAGTTTGATGAGGATGCATGGTCCTCTAAGTCTCAAGAACCTCCAATAGTGACCGTGGAGGTAGAAGAGTTTGTCCCAAAAACATATCTACGGAAATAAAAAAAAAATGGGAAAAAATAGATTCAAATCAACGAGCTTCTAGAGGTGCAAGGGGTGCCTCTTTACTTTTAGTTTCGCCAAAAATCCTAGATGGCTCACCCAAACATTGCAGGAGGCAACAAAGCAAGTTGGTGCTCCATCTACTTTCTTTCATCCTCCTAAAAAGTTCCCTAGTTATGTTGTACTAGTGTCTTCCATTATTGATACAGAACCTTCCAGTTATGAAGAGGCAACATGGAAGCAAGTATGGCAGAAAGCCATGATGGAGTACAACTCCATCATGAAGAATGATGTGTGAGAAATAGTGCCTAGACCAAAGGGGAAGTCAGTGATCAATTCTAGGTGGTTGTACAAGGTCAAGCATGTGGTAGATGACAGCATAGAGAAATACAAAGCTCAGTTTGTGACTAGAGGGTTCTCCCAAAAAGAAGGAGTTGACTATGAGAAGAATTTTGTTCATGTTGCTAGCTATACCTCTATCAGATTTATTATCTCTTTAGCAACAATGTTTGATTGGAGTTTAAATCAAATAGATGTAAAGACAACATTTCTTATTGGGTTGATTAAGGAGGAGGTATACATAAACCAGCCAAGAAGTTTTGAGGTACATGGGCATGAGACCCAAGTTTGCAAGTTGAAGAAGACCCTTTAAAGGTTGAAATAGGCACCACGTGCATGGTACTCTGGGAGTGATGAGTATGATCCAAATTCTGAACTTTACTATTTGGTTGATCATTCTAATATGCTTGTTTTGGTCATGTAAATAGATGATCTTCTACTTACAAGAAATTCAAAGAAAGTCATAGAATTGCAAGCTAAAGTTGGTGAGAGAATTTGACATGAAGGGCATTGGCTTGATGCACTACTTTTTGGGTCTAAAGGTGTGGCAAAGTCCAAATGAAGTTTCCTTGGACAACGTAAGTACACAATCGAAATTCTGAAGTGATTTCAAATGATGGACAACAAGCCCATGGATACTCCTATGGCAGAAATTCTGAAGTCCTTTGTTGATTCTGATTCAGATTACCATTCGTGTACATGTAGTTAATAGGTTCCCTCATGTACTTAGTAAACACTAGGCCTCACATTTGTTTTGCAATCAACACTTTGAGTCAATACATGGTGCAACCTTGATCCGGATTTATGAGCAGAAGGAAATGAAACCACAGATTGATAATATTAACACGGAGACACAGTGAACAATAACAGAGATACAGTGAAACTTGGCTTCTATTAAATAAGAAATATGCTGAAAACTGTAAAATGCAGAGTGAAAACAAGCTTGCTAGAATGGTGGCAGCTTATCTCTGAGAAGAGATGTGACAACTACGCTCATTTGCAAGAAGATGAGTACAATGAGGCTCTTGTTGGCCCTTGGTTATGGAAGTATGTGAAGATCAAGGAAGAAAAGGGAGAACGCGAACTTCGCGGAAGACACAGTGACTGTTATTGGGTCGAAGTGAGAAAAAGAGCAGAAAAGACAGAGCGAAGCTCGAGAAAGAAATCCATTGGATGAGGATATTAGGGATGACATATAAGAAAGGAATAAGGATCGTGGATAGGTTAGCAAGTGAAAAAAGCCACAGTTGGATGCTTTGGAGCACCGTGTGAGAAGGAAGGAAAGACAGGCTGGCGAAGCCCTGAAAATATGGGTCAAATTGACCTAGGGTTTTAGACACATAGGGTTTTGGACACCTAGGTTTCAGCCTAAGGCTATCGGTGAGCTATTGTAATGTATAAATAGAGGTCACGAGGGCCTAGTTTGGGTTGGTATGATATTGCTATTAATCTAGTTGTATTTTTGATGTGAGTGAGTATTGTATTGAGAGAGAGAAGTGTTGAGAGTGAGAGCCTTGTGAGTGAGTATTGTATTGAGAGAGAGAAGTGTTGAGAGTGAGAGCCTTCAGGTATTGTAAGATATTCAGTTGGGTGCGAAGATCAACCCTACAATGGGTGCAAAGGGAGAGGAGAGAAAGAGAGGAGAAGAGAGAAGATCTGCTAGCTAAGAGCACAAACAAGAACTGTAGGACCTAATATAATATAGCACAGTTTTGTGGATGTAGCCCTAGAGAGAGGGTGAACCACATATATTTTGTGTTGTGTGTGATTGATCTTCTGTCTTTGTCATTAATATACTGTGATTCCATTACTGAATTAGATCTAATGAGTAGATGTGCATAATAGATCTAAGTTGATAAGTGATATATGAATGCTATTATGTTCTTGTGTTAGATCCACTTGATATTCCCCTTGGTTGTAGACATCTCTGTCCTGCAACCCCCTCATAACTACTTCGGGTGAGACTGCATCTACTTCGTAGGTGTTTTCGAAAGGACCAATAGTTAGGGCTTGTTGATGCACTCTTGGAGTTGAACCCTGGGTCTGCCCTGTGCCAACAAATGGTTCCGTTTCCGAGACATGAATCTTTTTGAGGGAATGTCAAGGTGGTTTCCATCAAAGACAAAGATTCAAAAGTGGATAGGGCATCAAGAGAAGGACTTCGCTGAAGCCCATAATAAAAACCCTAATCTTAGCACTGAGGATTGGCTAGAAATATATATCTTCACCGATATACACAAGATATTCGTTGGAGGGATCCACCAGGAGCTATATGAGTGGCTAGCTAGATTAATCGATACCTAGTTCGAGATTTGATCTAGAATTCCCATGGTCTGGACGTCGGAGGTGATTAAGAAGGTTAAGAAAGTCGATAACACTATATCATGAGTAGTAGATCACTAATTCGATAACACCATTGGAGGGTACATCACAGAGTTCATTGTTGACAGAGTAGAATCATACAGCCAAGCCAAGAGATATTTCTTTAAGGGACCTAGAGGGAAATTCTTGCATTTTATGAAGCTGAGAATCAAGATGTTATTGCATGAGAAGAACATCTTGAAGATATAATAGATTGGTCAGATCAAGAAAGGATAATGTTCAAAAATTCGGATAGCGACAGGGACAACGACACAGAAGCTGGACATACGCATAGTGGGAGAGTGTTTTGAGAAGTTCATCTTGTGAACTTGTTTAAGAAGAACTACGGGGAGGAAGGTTTCTACAGTGGAGAAGAAGCAGATCTAACGGACGAAGAACATCCAGAACCCGCTAGGGAAGAGGAAGGAAAAGCTGAAGAGCTTGTTCGAGGAGAACCTGAAAACTCAGAAACCACGCAGACCATCCACGTAAGTACTGTTATCCTTCCTGTTGATTCAATATTAAGCAATTAGAGTAATCTCAGTCACCAGAGTGTTCAGAGAACTATCCATAGTAGCCCACCACATATTTAGTCAGGAACCCTAGGAAGATCTATGGAAGATGAGATGAGACTCCCTATCTTTAGGGGAGATGGATATGAAGATCCCGATCAACATTGGTTTGTATGTGAAGCCGTATGGAATATTAAGAATGTCACAGATGAAGCTGTCAAAATAACCCAGTTCAGTACAACTCTTAGAGACCGCGTACTGAGTTGGTACATGAAACTTGTCCAAGGACTTGCACAACCTAAGCCATTGAATCAGATCAAGAACGCACTGGTTGTAGAATTCAAGAAATCTAAGTCATAATTCCAATGTATTATAGAGCTGAAAGAGATCAAGCAGAAGGTGGCTGAACCTATTTGGGAGTTCGATCAAAGATTCAACTGAGTTGGTACATGAAACTTGTCCAAGGACTTGCACAACCTAAGCCATTGAATCAGATCAAGAACGCACTGGTTGTAGAATTCAAGAAATCTAAGTCATAATTCCAATGTATTATAGAGCTGAAAGAGATCAAGCAGAAGGTGGCTGAACCTATTTGGGAGTTCGATCAAAGATTCAAGACCTTAACAAGCCGATTAAATTTTTAGATCCCAGACGAGAAGAACAAGGAATGGTTCATTGTTGCCCTTCTACCACACATCAGAGTTCCCCTGATGCAACAAAAGATTGCTTCGTAGGCTGAGGCGTTGGAGATTTCCATGAAGCTAGAATCAACCACTATGGGAGAATCCAGCTCAGGTATGAGCCAGATCTTGAGTCAGCTAATTAGTTTGTCTTTGTAGGTCGAAGATATGAAGAAAGATAAGGGAAAAGATAAAAGAGAAGAAATATGGTGTGTCAGATGTAGATCATAAGGTCATGACAAGGAACACTTCCCTTTATTCAACGAATATTTGGCTTCTAGAGCTCTGAGCCCCTTGAAGCAAGTCACCCTACCCTAGTGCGAGGTATGTAGAAACATACATTGTATTGGTGAGTGCTATTATATGCAAAAGTATGTTCATAAACCTAAAAAATTGTATTGTACATTATGTAAGTCCGTAGGACATGATGATAGGGATTGTGGGGTGTATGATCTCATGCATGAAAGGTCAAGAGACATATATAATATTCAAGGTGATTAGAGGGAGAGAGGGAGGATGCACCTGACAACTAACCTTAGATAAGGCATGCACCACCACTAGCTTATCTTAAGGGAATGCAACAACAGTTAAAGATAGACTAGGAGTCAAAATAATGAAAAAAAAATCAGTTTGATTTTATTTTTTAGTAAATTATATTTCTAAGTTTGAGTCACATGCAAACCTATTTTTGTAAGCCCGAGTACACCCTTTCTTAAATCCATAAGAGAGAGAGCAGAGGTACAGATTCATCATTTGAGCCCTGAGTCTAGCAGTGAGCAATTTAAGGGTATTTTCCTGAAGCAGTTTTTTTCATGTTCAAAATTAATAAAAGCAGTGACAAGTTTTGACAGTCATATATTGAGTCTTGTGCATTGTTTTCTACAGCATGAATTTATAGATTCCAGCATTTACTAACAGGGCTGTTTTGATAGGTTCTTAGTTCTGTGTTTTAAGTTTCCTATAGGAATTGTAGTACGCTACAAAATTTGTTTACCATGAGTTAGAAAATTTCTACATTTGCTTCTACTCTCTTCCTCCACATGTCATCACAACACAGTGCATGTAGCATCTGCCCCTACCTTTTTTATAAACTAGTTATTACATGTATAAGAGCATGATGAATATTGTGAACTTGTACTTGGAGATTGCCCCCACAAAGTGGCACTGTATTGATAGGGTGCCCCCTCAATAAAAAAAGAACGACCTCTACAATTATGTTCATTTCTTGTGAGTATTTCACAGCATGTTGTATACTTTCAAGTGGTATGAGAGACAAATTGAGGAGCTTCATAAGGTGATTTTAGTTCAAACATCAAATTGTGGTGAGGAAACTAATGTATCTAGCATGAGTTATAAGAGGACATCCTACCAAAAGAGAAACCAACACTCTACTCTTTCAAGGGTTTCTCTACGTCCTCCATCTGAACATAATTTTTTTCAAGATGTAGACCTCTTTGTTTGGGATAGTTTTTTCCTTCTGCAGTGAGTCTGAATTCCACCTCTATCAGGTTTATGCAACCTTGCAAAGTGTATCAAACTCAACTTTCTCTGTTTGGACTAAAATTTTACCAAAAGGTATATATGTTGTTGCAATCACTCTTTTCCTCTGAAGAAGGTCTAAATTTAGGGAACCTCAGGATCCATGAAGAAAAAGTTACCAGCTTGAGATGAAAATTTTCAGGGAAATATTTTATGATTTTAAACATTATGCCAAATGTAAATCCTTGTTTTTTACTTATTTCCATATTATATATACATAAGATCGGTCTAAGGGAGGAGGATACAATTACTTGGCAAGGGTACATTGAAAACTTAGGAGATTGTTATGTTAGACTAAGAGACAATGAGGATCAGATTATCTAGTCATTAAATCCAGCAGGGGACTACGCGCCAAGCATTGGATATAAAGATTTAGCTGCTGAGGGAAGAGAGAATCTCCAACTTTCATGGTGAAAACAAGTTTGGAAATTTAAGTGTCCAGCAAAATCCAAAATATTCATGTGGCTACTCTTGAATAACAAAGCTTTAACCTGGGATATTTTGCAGAGAAGGAATTTTGTGGGACCTAGATGGTGTTATCTTTGCAAATGAGAGGAAGAAACAAACTTGCATCTAATTCTATCTTGCTAATTTACAAAGCAGGTTTGGAATGAGGTAGAAGGAATGATAGGATTGAAAAATGCTTGGGACAGGAACAATATAGAGGAGGGTCTCAGAAGTTGGTGAACTAATAGGGAAACCAGAAGGTATAGAGCTCTCCCTTTGACTCTTGCTTGGGGATCATGGTGGGCCAGGAGCTCAAAATTGTTTGAAGAGATACTTTACCTATGAAATGTGTTGTCCAAAGCTTAAATATGCTATCTGTATTTCCTCAATTTCAAGAAAAACACAACATAAGACAGCCAGTTGAAGAAATAATTAATAAAGATTTTCCATGGGCATTCTTTGATGGTGCTTCTCAAGAAACCCCTCCCAAGGGTGGGGCATGGGGAATCCTTCATCTTTCTATGTTCCATAGTATATCTTTCAAAGCTGGAGTTGGCCAAGCATCAAATAACTTCTATGAATTAATGGCACTCAAATTGGTTTTGATGCTATCTTAGGAACATGGAGTAACACAGTTTCAATTATTTGGGGATTCACTCCTTGTGATTCAATGGATTAAACAAGAATCAGTCCTAAGAAATTTCATTCTCCAGCTTTTGTTTCTTGATGTTATGTCTTTACAGACAACCTTCACTCATATTTCCTTTGAACATGTCTACCAGGACAGAAACAATGTTAATTTTTAATCTAGTGCCAAGATAAATTATTTCCTTGTGATTCCCTTGCTGAAAATTAGATTTGCAGCTCATAGAATAAAATATATTGACTGAATAATTAACTGAAATAAACAAATCCGCGGAAGCAATTGGAAACCAAATTTCACACATACACACAGAAATTCTTCCCTTCAAATCATCTTTTCATTAATAATATCAAAGCTTACAAGGGCTCCTTAATTGAGAAAATAGCCCACTGAGAAAACAATCAAATTACAACCAAACTTGGCTGATCTGCCCTCGGAAAAATAAACCCTCTGCCCGATCTGCCCAATTCTGCCTGCTAGACACTCAGATTTGCACTAGATCTGCCTGCTGGTCCTCATATCTGCAAGATCTTCTTGTTGTCACCTCAAATCTGCGAGATTTGTCTGCTGATACCTCAGATCTGCACTAGATTTGTCCACTAGTACCTCAACTTTGCACTAGATCTATTCGCTAGTACCTCAGATTTGCTAGATCTTCCTGTTGATACCTCAGATCTGCTAGATCTGCCCGCTGGTACCTTAGAACTGCACTATATTTGTCCGTTGATAACTAAGATCTATTGGATCTGTCTATTGATACCTCAGATCTGCTAGATATGCCAGTTGGTACCTCAGATCTGCACTAGATCTATCCGCTGGTACCTCAGATCTGCTAGATCTGCCTGCTGGTACCTCTGATCTACACTAGATTTGTCCGTTGGTACCTCAGATCTACTAGATCTGTCCACTGGTACCTCAGATCTACTAGATCTACCTACACGGCCTGCCCAAATCTGTCCTTATCAAATCTGTGTTTTGTTGCCTTGCCTGCTCTCTTCTCTTTTGGACTGATCTCTAGATGAAGCTCCTTTATCACCCTTACTGAAATCTCCTTAAGGAAAAGTCCTTTGCTCTCTCTATGAGTCATTGACTCCAATAGATGTGGTGTGTGTTTTCCTTTGCGCTGATCTCTAGATGAAATTCCTTCTTCACCCTTGCTGAGATCCTCTTCAGTCACAATCTTTCATGTCTCAAGCACTCAAGGTCTCTTGAGCAAAAGCCCTTCTTTGCTCTCTCTTGAGTTGTGTCTCTTTCTCCTTCACTTAGCCATGTTTTTATAAGCTTGAGTTGTTGACCGAATCCATAACCCTGATCTCCAAAGTGATTGACGGTTAAGATTTGATCTCACCTCATTTGAGATCAATGGTTGAGATTCATCTAATTCACTAATGAAATTAACCTTAGCATTTCATTAGATTAAACTCACTTTTTCTTATAAAAAGCACTTTACTTTAGTAATTCATTTAATTAAAGTAAATTACTAAGGTTTAAGGCTTTGGACGACTTCCACGCATCTAGACACTTAGACCTATGCAGAAGTACCTGTCCGATGATACAAACATCAATACTCCCTCTTAGCGAGGAAGGTGCTTCTAGAAGAGCCACCTAGAAATGCATGTCCCTCCGATCCTGACACAATGTCCCACACATCATCCTCCATCATAGCTTGTTACAGACGGATTGGACCAGTATGGAGGGATTCCAGACCCTGTTTCTCACACGCATCATTCGCTTTCCGCCTCGAGGTCATTTTTCACTTGGTCTCTTTCCTTCATAGAGTCGATTCTTTTAGAGGCTCTGCCACTAGATGAGAGCTGTACCCCTACCTTGCACTTTGCTCCTCAAAGGATCTTGCTTCAAATCACCACTCAAGTCGTGCACGAGATTGGTTCTCAGAGGCGTCTCAACTTCTCCAAGCAGTGACTATCTCCCTAGAGCACCTTCCCCCATTAAGTTTCTCCCTTGATGCACCACACCATCTTTTAACGACTAGATAGGTACTGAATCAAGTAATCAGAGAGGACATTTACAAATTGTACATTCATGTCACTTGGACCTCACATTCGACGAGCTTGGGCTCAAGGATGTCCTTCTATCTAGAGCACTTTTTGGAGCTGTGGGATGGCATCATCGTCTGCCCCCCTTATACGTGCAGGCATTGGATGCACTCGCTCAGGATCCCTTTAGGTCAACTCCAGGTTGCATCTCATTGACTCTGGATTGAGACGGACCACCATATACCATGGTCTGATAGGATCTGCCAAATGTGCCACCTACATGAGTCGGAGATAGAGATGCACCTCATTTTAGGTGCCACCAATACTATGAGATCAGAGGACGCTATCACCACCTCTATAGGGACTCAAGGGGCTCCCTCTCTACTTTCTTTCGATACCAAGACCAAAGATGCCTAGCCCTCTTCATTAGGGAGATCTTCAGTCATAGATCTCAGTACCTGCACACCATGCCCTGCCTTGGGATGACCGTGACAATCACCTCTTACTTTCATGTTGATCCATCAACTCGGAGCAATAAGTGGTAGGCAAAGTCCCAGAGTGCACCAGATAGTAGATTGGTGAGACTTTGTGTCTCTCTTCAGCCACCCCCTCTGGGAGATCGACTAATATCATCGAAGACCGATTCAACGATGTCGAACTGTGCATCAATCCATATATCCTCAGAGAGTTGGAGGGATCAACCCCAGACAGATCCAAAGTAGGGCACCCCCCAGAGTAGGGCACCCCCCATCCATGAGACTACTTCCCAGATTCAGAGGAGCGACCAAAGACCTATCTAGAGTTTCCTTCTCTCGACTTCGGTTGCTAGGAGTATCCCCCCCGGGATCATACAGCCAAATACCTCAATGGTTCCTGAGGACTCCATAGCAAGCCAGTGCCCAATTCGCCCCCTAGCCCTCGACCATCAGACTTAGGAGACCTTGACATCATTAGCCTCATCATCATATCTCTCTCTCTCTCTTCAGAGACTTTTGAGTTATCCACATCTTCTTGGACATACTCACTTGTATTTTGGATCATCGTACATTCTGTCACAGTTATATACATGTGTTTTGAGGCTATATTACTCTAGAAATCTTTCTTCGTGTTATTTTCAGCTTTATCTAAGGGTTGCGCTTGCACTCCCATATTGTATTCATATTTGTTTTCTTCAATCCCATTGACCTACTTTTGACATTAATAAAATTACATTATATTAGGAAGGAGGGATCGACCAAGAGACCGTTAGCCACATCAAGCAATTATGGAGCCCTTGTTGTCATGCTCAAAAGAAAGCATTGTACACAATGTCCCATAGAAAACACAACCACATGAACCAAAAGCAAGAGGAGAACCACTTTTGGAAGGGAGTCACAATAGAATAAAGGGTCAAGCTACCAAAAAGTATACACTAGAGAGAGCTCAAATTTATGCAATCTTAATATCCCCAAAATATTAAAAGGGTATGCATGTGTTATGCATGAGGGCCTCAACCTATGATAAAAATTTGCAAAGAAGAACCTCAAGATGAACTAAAAAATACACAATAGAAGAGCATGTGTCAAGATCACAAAAAGGAAGACCTTATTAAGTAGTGCTAGTTGCAAAAACAATGCAAAGAAAATATGCTTCAAGAAACAATGGAGGGGAGCTTGAGCTCTCGACCAGATTTCATAACCTAGTACAAGTGAGATGCATGTCTCTCAAAGGGTCTCACATAAACCTAATACATGCAGGTTCTTAATCAAATGCATATTTGCATTGAAGGTTTTCAACCTATTTTTTATATAACTAAACAAGAAATGTGTGTGTGAATAATGGTGTTGTAGCATCAACAAGAAAGTTTGTCTGGTAGATATGTGAAGAAAACTCAAGCATTCATATTTGATCCACATAAGCTTGAATCACATGCATCTTTTAGACAAATTTGATCACAACAACTATATCAAATATTTATAAAATACCCCAACAAATAGAGAATACAAACGGTAATACAAATTACATAAACAAAATATGTTTCCCTTAAAAGAGGAATAAAAAATGTTATAAAAATACACATGACCTTAAAAAAGTGCCATCAACCAACCTCTGAACGGAGGCTCACTCTTAGGACTAGATTTCCGAGAAATCTAACAAGGCTTCAAGATCCTCCTTATAGTGACAAAGTGGACAATTTTTGCAAACAAACTTCAAGCATGAGTGTTCAAGGCTAGGGAGTCTGGATCCCTCAACACTAATAACATTTTGAAATTAGAAATAACGAGACATCGAGGATCGAAAGGGACTGCACACGAGATCGACACAAGTGTTTTGGAGAGTACCCTTGTTATCGAAATAATCAACGAGTATCAATAATGAATGACACACTTGAGAGATTTACAATGAGGTGAGAACCTCATTTTATAGATGTTAGACCTAGTTGAACTAGCCCTGACTTTAACAACCAATGTGGGCTAATTAACGACAGGCGAATGGTGTGTAATAATTAGCCCCCCCCCCCACTAATGATGTGCATTAATAATTAGCCCCCCCCCCCACTAATGATGTGCATTAAGTAACCCACTAATGATCACAAGTCAAGAATAACCACCATAACACTAACATCAACTCAATGGATTTACTCATATTCTACTAATCAATTCTCATTAGGGAAATTAATAAAGAAGGGCACAAGTGGGATAACTGTCCAGCACTGTATATAGATGGACAAGAGGAACAAGGTAACATCTAAAGTGAACTCCAATCTATTTTGGAATGACATAGAAAGGGATTCAAAGGCATTCCAAAGGGACTTCCCCTACCCCAAGATCATGACCATGTTATCTACATTTATTCACCCACTAACATGAAGCAAGATCTTAAATTGAAAACTCTAAGGGGAAAGCTTTTTGACAGGGAGACATATATTATGTTCCCAAGATATAATATTCACCCAATAGTTTTCCTAATAATATATCTTCTCCTCCTATACTCATTTACGCCCCCCCCCCCCTCCTAATAATATATCTTCTCCTCCTATACTCATTTACGCCCCCCCCCCCCCCAATAATGTAAATGAGTGGTAAATGTATCATACCCATGTAGAGTATCTTCTCTTCCAAGTGGGTACTCGGTTAGAAATTAACTTTGCTTCTCCCCTCTCCCTCCACGTGTTGTCTCAAGGGAGTGCATGTCGTAACCACTGCCATGCCACTTCTATAAAGAGTGATTGCATGTGTGAGAGTATGTTGAATATTGTGAACTTGTAACTGGAGGCTGACCCCTCAAAGTGGCATTGTATTGGAATGCTGCATCCTGAAAGTGGCATTAAATAAAGATTATGCTTCTGTCGTTTTGTTCATTGCATGTTGTATCCTTTCAAAAAATGGTGCAATCATCTCAGCAAAGTGTTGAAAATCAAATGCATCAACTACAGCTCCAAGGTGTAGAACCAAGGAAAAGGTGTAGAACCAAGGATACCATTGACAAGATTTGTAACCATGGTAAGTGATAGAGCCAAAAAAACAAGGGGCGACCACTTGTATAGGTGCAATATTGCAACGAGGAATTTCAAGGCTGTTATACAAGAGAGCTCCCAAGTTCCAACTGCTTCTTGAAAAAAGGTTTGGACTCTCGGAGTCAATGCTTGTCTAAATATTCTGAAGGACTGTGACTAGGAAATACATAGGTTGCATAATTAAAGATTGCCTTTTGCTCAACAATACAAAGATGAAGAAGAAGAAGAAAATCTTGGGGATGAGAAAATGGAAGTAGAAAGATCCTAGGTTGCAAGAGTTACATCAACAGAAAATTCAAAATACTTCTACTCCTGAAAGACCACATTTTATATGATGGATATGTATCGCATCCCCAAATGTGAACAAGTAACAAATGCTATTGTTGCTTTTTATATGCAAATGGAATTCCTTTTAACATTTCATGATTACCTTTGTATGAGAAAATGGCTAAAAGAATAATTATGCTTGACAGGCTTCAAGCTGTTAGCTTTCCATGTTGCTCCAAAGTGTTCTCCTTTGGCTGCCTCAGCAGCAGCGCACTCAACAGTTCCATCTTCCAGCCTAGACCCTTGTGCAGGTTTGAAAGCAGTAGATGAGGGAGGCACAGTTCAGCAATGGCTGGGTAGTACTGTGGCAAATTCTGTGCAGCATGGAATTTTGTGTGTGGAGGCACAGTAGTAATACTCATTCACTGTGAATGTGTGGTACTTGCATGCCATATGCATGCATGTCCCATGATTAGACTTTCAGCTCCAAATTTTGAAGTTCTGTTTTCCCACTAGATATAGAATTGCTGTTTTAGATTTAGAACAGATTGCTTTTCTCAGATTTAGACTAATCACTATTTTTATGTTCAGTTTTCCCACCAGATATAGAATCGCTGTTTTAGATTTAGAACAGATTGCTTTTCAAAGATTTAGACTAAGCACTATTTTTATGTTTAGAAGTGCTATTCGAGTGTGGGATAAGGCATATGCCTTTTTCTTATTTTAGGAAGTAATCTTTTGTTCTAGTTTTAGAGCATTGTGCATGAGAAGGTTTCCTGGAATAGATTGGGTGCAGATTCCTAGGAGAATGCATGCATATTTGTTCTCTCCTCAACTGGGCACTCCATCCTAGGAAGAGTATTGTCATGCAGGAGTAAAAGCGCACTGCTCTAGGAGAATAGATTTAGGGTTAGGGTTTTTCATGCTGGGCACATCACTGGGACTGTCCAGATACATTGTAACCTCAACCTTCTTCATCTATAAAAGAAGGCAGAGGGGGTGAGTGATTTATTCCAGTTTCGCACAAGTGATTTAGAGAGTAGAGTTTCACAGTGTTTCCTAATTCTTCTATTCTGAGTAATGTAGAGTTGTTGAGTGTTTTAGTGTGAAATCTGCTTCCTGTCCAATAATTTCCAGAACAGTTTTAACTTTTATATGAAGATTTAGGCTTATATAGGTCACTGTTCTGATTTCATTTATTATGCAGTGTTTACACTTGTGAAGCATACAGTCCAGAATTCTGAGTTTGAACATTTTGCTGTTTTGAGTGCTGTTTAATCAGTTTTTATTAGGGTTTCTGTTCACAGAGAGTGCAAATCTGCTTACCATGAATTGAAATTCAACACAAGCCACCTCAACATAACAAACTAAGAACCACCTTGATTGATAGGGCTTTGACTAGAATAGACCAACAAATGCAAGGGCACAAACAGGCTTTAGATTAAATATGGTTGTTCAATCATAATGACTGTTTAACTTTGGAGTCTGGACATGTTATGATTTATCCCTTGAATTGCATGAGAGATAAACTTGGTCTTGTGCAGGTTGGTATGACCATTCTAGCCTTTCAAAGGTTGGAATGTTGGTGGAGGTTGCTTCAGGGGTGTATCTTTTTCTTCACAGATCTTCATCATGGTGGTCACCTAGTCACATCCTAGTCATTTTCACTTTTTCTTGCATGGTTAGAACATGAGCATCCTCTAACGTGGTGATGTACTTACTTAGTGTTCTATCTCATTTCCATCATTTCACCAAGGCAAATTGTTATTTGCAAGCATATTATCACTTTTGCCTTGGTAAAATCCATTTAACACATACATTTTCACCACTTTCCACCATTTTGCCTAGGTGATTTGTGTATCACAACACATCTTAACCTTTCACCTAAGTAAAAATCACTTTCATACCACATTCCACTTCACTCCATCTACTAGGAGGCGCATGGTACTATTTGCCTATAATTCCCTCAATTATAAACCTTATTAACCTCTCAAATCTCATATTTCCAATGTGAACACACCTAACTGGTTCGGGGTATTTCGATTTAAATCATGAACCTTAGGTTGAGTGCCTAAATATTGGCCTATTAGTACTTTATTGATCTAATCCTTCATTAAGGCCTTTTCCCTAAGTTTTACAGTTTACTTGCTAATTTGTCACTAGGGGTTATAACTTAAAGTCCATGTGGTACACATGAGACTAGGCATTCCCCCTTGGGCACACATGTTGAGGAAAAACACAAGACAAAAAGCCAATTCTCCCTAGCCTTAACTTAGCCTTGTTCGCACGTGCTAAACCTCATTCATGCTTCATCGTTATCTTTTAGCACAAGGTTTCAGGTGTTAGTTGAATCTTGAGTTGACTAGAGAAACTATTACCCATGTGCTCTAGGGTTTTTGACCCTCCACCTCCTCATCTACCTTCCACTCATGCACACATCCCTAGGTGGTATGCTCCACTATGAGGACATATCCACCTCTTGCATAACCTTGTTCACACCTTGCAAACATGTGAAGTGACTAGTGATGGTTTGACTTGGTCAAAAGGAACCTATTTGCACACATTTTTAGGAGATCACATGGATATGATGACGATCCATTTGCACAAGTGTCAAGGGTGCACTCTCTAGGGTGAGACCTTCATGATTGATTGGTCAAAGTGGACACAAAGGCACAAATTTCAAGAGCGCACTCCCTCTCTCTCCAAAGGCCACATGCATGGATATGTATTTTATTATGAGGTAAGTCGTTAAGTGGACATAAGGCACTCTTTACCTAGGGCACACTTGTTGAAGACTTATTCATGGTTATCCTCTCATCAACCTTGTCCACATAAGCGCAACTTCTAAGGGTGTACAAGCAGGATGGATTATTTTATTGATATTCCAATCAAAGAAGCTCAAAGACCAAGGGCACACTAGTTCATGGTGGATATTTTATTATTTTTTGATCAAAAGGGTTCTAGAAGAAGCACTCAAGTATTACACATGGCATACCTAGAAGAGCGCCTTCATTTTAAGCCTTACACGTGGCCTTTGCATAATATATACTTTGTAAATTACTCATCCACTTGGAAATTCTCCCTATTCATTCGACTAAGTAATATTATTATTTGAAGATGGTTATGAGGCTTGTACACTTTGCATCCATGCATTCATCTAGGAGAGCGCCCTAGCTCATTAACCAGGCAATTTCCTTTATTTTAATGAGTTAGTTATCTCTTGGAGAGCACCTTGCACATAAAGATGACAAATGGCACTCAAAGGTTGCCTTTGCATAAGCTAGAAGGTGGAGGAGGATGACATGTGGTATCACATTCATCTCGATGATTTTATTTATTATTTTCCATGGGATTTTGACCTAATTCGCCCTCTTAGGCTATTTTTGTAAATATTTTTAGTATTTTCCTTGGAGAGCCTCATGAAGAAAATAATATTTTATTGTAGAGGAGTTGAGCTAAAATCTATATAAAGATGTTGATTAATGGAGAAACTTGAGAGCAAGCTAGCTCCAAGCTTAGGAAACGAAGGTAAATTGTCTATTTGAGTTATGTTAATTTTTCTGGTACAACTTTGTATGTGTGGCATTGTATTCTAGGTGCACCATTGGATATTGTTATTGTAGGTTGGGATTATAAAAGTTTATCTAGGAGAACCTTATTTTCAGAGAAGAGTAGTTAAATCCCTATGCATCCATTGTGGGCAAAGACTTGCACCTTGTTTTAGGAATAAGGGGTTTAAAGCCATAGACATCTCATGTAAAAGCTTGATCGCTCCTACATTAGCTTGGTTGTGGAGCTCTTGTTGTGAGTCCTACCCTTCTACTACTTGTAACACCTTAACAACCATAGAACCGCCCTCAAGAGTTGCAAGTATGACTCCATAACCCAATATATAAGGCACTAAATTTTCCCTTTCATCCATCACCCCCAAACATTGTATCTTTCATTTTCCATTCTTTGTTTTATGTTTTCTAAGCTCTCTCATGCTCCCGCTTTCTACTACACAAATTGAGTCTAGCAACCATACGGACGCCCCCCTTGACTTAGGTTTACCATTTTTCTAAAGTGCAAAGTGGTGGTGGTGAGGTGGCAATGGCCATCCTCCTAGTTTCACATATCTCCATCTAGGTGTTAGGACTTTTCACTTTTGGGTGTGAGATTGTGTTAAAATGACAAAATGGAGCCTTATCCTTTGCTAAACATAAGCACGAGCTCTCATGATGATCCTTACTTCTTGAAGGCAACAAATTGCTCTTGAAAGTACAAACACACAATTTTTCCATATGAGATCCTTACAAATGTTATTGAGGTTAGCATCTCAAATGTAGTTCAAGTGGGCTATAGATGCATCACATGTTGTTCTACATGCTTGATAATGCAAAATCTTTGTCAACATTTGTTTTGGACCCCATGTGCAATTCTTTCATTGAATAATTCATTGAAGGACATGAAGAAGATTGGATGGAATTCTAACAAAATTTTATAGCCCATATGTTTGTCAATGTATATTTGCAAAATCACCATAAACCTTTTTCCATATACAAGTCAAATTCACAATTCGAGCAATCGAAACCAAAAAATACAAGGTATGTTTCTTATTTTATTTTTAACTAGGCACATGATTCAATGTAAAGAAGCAAAATGCATCATAGTTGTATGCAGTGTTACATTTATCAGCGATATATCACGAGTCATTCCCCAAGCCGATAATATCAGCAATAATTATCGTGATAATTTCATCTTTTGAAATTATCGTGATAATTTCAGAAATTATCACAAGACAATGGAAATTATCACCCCTATTTGCATCAATCTAGATTTATAACCGGATTCTAGTATTTTAACCCTCATTTTGCAAAAGTGAGTTAGGGATTTGAGCACTAAGGATACTGTGACCATTTTCCATCAAGAAAACTGTTAAATTTATAAGCAGCTACAAGAGCCATTCTCCTGGAGGATGGCTAA
>CBVK0102151032.1:0-26430 GCA_900067695.1 Picea abies
TTAATGTTCACTTTTGCCAAAAGTGACATTTTGCACTTTAACCAAAGTCAAAGTACAAATAGACATAAAGGACTAGGACAAAGTGCCAAATGACTTTCCCACATGTGCTAAGGAAGGAAAACACATGGGGAACACCTCCCAAGGTACACAAATCAACATAGAGAAGCAGAGATAAGAGCAGAGCGTGAGGCTAAGCACAAGGTAGAGAGGATGCTAAGAGACATATATGAGCGACCAGAGGGCAGTGGTAAGGCCCCCTTGGAACCAGAGGCAGCCTTCATGCAGGTTATTAGTGATATGTTAGCTAGTCAACGGACCATATCTCAGTCCTTGGCTTAGGTGGTTGATAGATTGGCTATGGTGGGAATCTCGAGCACACAAGCCCCACATGCAGCATAGGGGAACTCAGGGGCAGGTAGTAGACCCCAGCTACCCACTCGCACATACACCTCTGCGAGTAGGATTCCCTGACCTCTGTTTGCCAGTTTTTAGAGGGCACCCCCGGTAGCAGCACAGATGTCGATAACACATAGACCGCCCACTCATGCACAGGAAATTGTATAGTA
Organism: Picea abies; assembly: GCA_900067695.1. NCBI lineage: Eukaryota > Viridiplantae > Streptophyta > Pinopsida > Pinales > Pinaceae > Picea > Picea abies. The sequence continues at coordinate 567 of CBVK0102151032.1, forward strand.
TCGGAGCGAGTATGCAGCGTTGGGCCATGAATTCCATCAGGATATGATCCTAGTCGAGTATTGTGGACTCAGATTCAGTGATCTGTAAGACATCAACTTATGCGCTTTTAAAGTTTGAAAATAATGCTCTTATGTGAATTTCATTACCACAGGAAAAAGAACTTGAACAACATGAAATAAAGCTTATAATCTGAAATGGACACAGTTGGAACAGAATTGGAAAAACAAAAAATAAAAACACAGCAAAAGAGAGTCTCAAACGCAGAAGTTGTTAACGGAGTTCACCCCCTTCACTGGGCTACGTCTCCGGGTCCCTCTCCAATAGGTACCGATCCAATTAATGGCTTTAAAATGGTACAGAATGTTTCTGGTATCTCTGAACATCAACTTCAGCAATAGAACAGAATGTTGTATAAAACCCTCAAGACTCCTCTCTTCTGGAAGTTACAATTCAGCCTTCAAAAGGCAAAGAAAACGAAATCATAACAGAGTGCAATCGATTTACATATAAACAACATTCTGGTAATACGCAGGTAAACCCTCTCTCTGTCCTCTGTCTCGGTAGAAACAACTTCACCGTTGTGGAACAGATGGTTGTATAATCAGGCTTTAAGACCTTCTCTCTCAAAGTTACAAATTGGCCTCCAAAAACTCGTGGAAAACCAAAAACGCAGGGAGACAGTCGACTATCAAATGACCAGCATCTAGAATTTGTTGTATATAGAACTCCTCCTCTGCCATGGCCAAAACGCTGAGTTAAATAGTCGGAGACCCCCGACCTTGGCGCGTTTCCATCTATCATTGTGTGATTTGATAACAGAACGAATCTTATTCATGGCTGACTCTGTGTTCGCGCATGGTATTGTTAACCAAATCCGTGCCCAACTCCAAGCTGTTAGAGTTGTTCCATATGCCAATTAAACCATATGAAATATCCCACCAAATGTTCCTTTAATTGTGCACCAGATTCACACGGTTTACGAATAGAACGTTTAACCGTGCAATAACATTTGATGTTACTATTTTAACTACGCGGGCCTTGCCACATATGTGATGAACTATCGCCAAGCTATGCAAATAACATACGTTGCCACAGATATTCTATAACCATTAGTTATTTCACATAATATTATAACTTATGACACTCCTATGTGCAAGAACCGTTTTAGCATATCATTGGTTGGAGGTGAAAACATTGAGTTTAGCCTTTCGCGCCATGTAGCAAAGCATATTATATGGTTAAGTTTAGCTTATGTGACTCATAGCTAATAACCAAAAAATGCATTAACCTTCTTTTAAAATGTGGTCAAGTCTTAATACCAAACCTGGCTGCCATTGTACCATTTTTTCTTTATCTTGGATCGGTGTAATTTTGAAGACGAATGACCCCCTGGATCATTCCTCCCCATTGGAGAGCTTTTGGACTTCCAAAAGCCTGAATCACTCTGCAAGTAAGTGAGGGTACAACTCCCTCACTTTTCCAATCTCCATCCATCTTTCTTTGCTAGGATGCATACCTTTAAGCCCCACTCGAAGGTACTCAACATTCCCCCTTCGTGAAGTCCTTACATTTCTGTCAAGAATGACATCATCCTGCAACTCATTCATATATTTAGGTGCCATATCATCAACTGAAGGAATCTGCATGTTAGTTTCCTCATCCATGATCATAGGAGGTTCATACAATTTAAGATTCTCAACATTGACAACTGAATAGATTTGCATGTATGGAGGTAAGTTCAAGCGAAAAGCATTAGTACCAATCTTTTCCAAGATCTCAAAAGGACCATACCTGATAGGCTTAAGCTTTTTACCTTCACCTTTCATTCGTTCTTTGGTGATATGTAACCAGACTCGGTCTCCAACCTGGAATTGATGATCAACTCAATGCTTGTCATGTCTGGCCTTGTATTTTGCCAGGCTCTTCTCCAACTATTCTTGAACTGCCTACTGCACCGCTTAGATTCTCTGAATGAACTTTAAATCTTTATCTGCATCATGATGTCCATCCACTACATCTTTGCCAAAAGAAAAGTCCATAGGTGTTTTTGGCAAATAACCAAAACAAGTTTCAAAAGGAGATTTATTTGTGGAAGAATGAACTGCATGGTTGTAAGCACGTTGTATGTACTGCAACTACTCGTCCCAAAGTTTAGGACATTTACTACAATATCCTCTGAGCAACTGAACCACTGCCCTGTTCACTACCTCTGTTTGCCCATCAGTCTGTGGATGAAAAGCTGTACTTTTCTTCATTTTAGTATCCATAAGCTCCCATAATGTTGACCAAAATTCCCCCAAGGACCGGGAATCTCGATCCGATATAATAGACATGGGTAGCCCAAAATGTACCCAAACATTCTAAAAGAAAAGATGAGTTGTTTGTTCAGCAGTTATCTTCTTGGTACATGGCATCAAGATACACATTTTGCTGAATCTATCCACAACAACATATAGGTAATCATGCCCTTTCCTCGACATAGGTAGTCCTCCTACAAATTCCATAGAAATGCTTTCCCAAGGACGAGAAGAAACTGGAAGAGGTGTGTACAAACCCAATTTCCTATTGCTAGGCTTACTTGTTGCACACATAACACATCCTCGTATGTATTTAGCTACAGTTTCTTGCATTTGAGGCCAATAACAATGATTCTGCAATACTAACAACGTTTTACTTACTCCAAAATGCCCTGCAATCAATGAACTATGTGCTTCTCGGATCATATGTACTCTGTCTTTTTCTGGAATACAAAGTTTACCAAGATGATACAAGAGTTGATTATGCACATAATAGTTCTGTTCCTGTTTACCATGTATTAGTGATGCATATACTTTCTTAAAGTCTTTATCTTCAGCATACTGTTCAATATAATTTTCATGTGTTAATGAACTATTCTGAAGAATGATTGAAGCCTTTGTAGGTGGCCTTGATAACATGTCTACTACCTTATTATGAATCCCTTTTTTGTATTTAATTACAAGATGAAACTGCTGTAAAAATCCCATCCATCTTAAATGTCTACTTTGTTGTACTTTAGTTTGAGATTGTAAATACTGAAGTGGCTGATGATCAGTATGTATAATTGTTTCTTTACCCATGATATAATGTTTCCACTTCTTCACACTCTGTACTAAAGCATATAATTCTTTGGCATAAGTCAGATAGTTACTTACCGCAGTAGAAAATGTTTCTGAATGGTAACAAACTGGCTTCCTCCCTTGCATCAAAACGACTCCCATGGCAAACCCGCTGGCATATGTTTCGATCTCGAATGGTTGCTACAAATCTGGCAATGTGAGAACCGGCGTTGTGCTGATCTTTTCCTTCAAAGTGTCGAAGGCTTTATGATGCTTGCCTCTCCACTAGAAAATTTCTTTAATGCTTGTCAACGCATGTAATGGGGCAGCAATGGAAGAAAACCCAAAAATGAATTTCCTCCAATACTGAACTGCACCCAGAAAACTTCTTATTTCTGTAACAGTATTAGGCCATGGCCAGTTTACAATGACAACAACCTTGGCTGGGTCCACTTGCGGGTGGCCTCCACCAATAATATGGCCCAAATATACTAAAGAAGTTTTAGCAAACTCACATTTAGACATTTTTACAAAAAGCTTCTCCTTCCTCAGTACATCTAAAACTTTCTTCACATGTACAATGTGTTCCTTCCAAGTCTTGCTAAAGACAAGGATATCATCCAGGTAAACGATTACAAAATCATCAATAAAAGGTCGAAAAACATCATTCATGACCCGCATAAAAGTAGCAGGTGCGTTACATAGCCCGAAAGGCATTACAAGCCATTCATACAAACCCTGTTTTGTTTTAAAAGTTGTTTTCCAAGCATCGTTTTCAGCAACCCGGATTTGATGATACCCACTACGCAGATCCAATTTAGTAAAGTAAATTGCATGTTTTAACTGATCAAGCAAATCATCAATGCGAGGAAGAGGATACCTGTTTTTAATGGTGATTTTGTTAAGGGCCCTGTAGTCGATGCACATTCTCCAAGACCCATCCTTCTTTGGAACCAAGACTATAGGAGAGCCATAAGGAGAAGTGCTTGTCCGAATGAACCCCTTCTTAATCAGCTCCTGAACTTGCTTCTTGATTTCCTCATTCTGCATAACAGACATCCGGTACATGGATATGTTCGGAAGTGGCACATCCTGTTGCAACTGTATCTCATGTTGAATCTCTCTCTTTGGTGGTAACCCCTTTAGATCATGAAATAAATCATCATACTCATAAATGATTTCGATTAGTTTAGATTTATGTTTAGGATCACACCCTTCAAAATATTTAGAGATCTCATCATTCTTTACCTTAACCATCATTAACACGAAATTCTTACTAGCATTTACCAGCCTCTTCATTTGTCCTGCAGAAACTATTGCTAGATTTGTTTTTGTCTTATGTGCTCGTACAATGTATTCCACATCATCTTTAAAGAGATGATATTTGTTCTGCTCTCTATAAAAGACTGCTTTCCGGTCATACAAATATGGACTCCCAAGTACAATTCCACAAATGTCAAGTGGCACTACATCCAGTTCTACCTCATCCATAAACTTTTCAGTAATTGAAAACTTTAATACACATTTCTTTGTAACTTGCAATCATGTATCATTAGTAACCCAACCAAGAGGATAGGGTTTTTCATGAGGCATAGTAACTAGATGCAGTTTCTTAACCACTTCCTCTGATATCAAATTTACTTGTGAACCACTATCAAACAATGTATCAATCTTTGTGTGATTTGCAATGACACGAACATGAAACAATGCACTTCTTTTCTTATCATTTTGCTTAGAAGTAGATGGCAGATTTGTACTTGCATTAGGACTTGAATTTGCATCAATGGGAAGTGAGATACCTTTATTCTTACCTTGGATTCCGACAGCTGTAACCTTCGTTTCATCACCTGAGTCGGATCCCAAGTCTTGAATAACTGTTGCAGTAGCTTTTGCTTTACCTTTATCTTTGTTTCCTCCATACTTCTTTGGCCTTAACTCCGGATGAAGTTTCCAGCACTTAGAGACATCATGTCCCTTCTGACAATGCGAACATGTAGGATTTTCACCCTCTTTTTTAACAGTAGCCATCTTCTTTTTCCCCTTATCTTTACCTTTCAATTTGCTGTCAAACTTGGCTGATTTCTTCACAAAAGTATCATTAGCATGCTTCCCCCTAGCTTCTAAATGTGTGGCTTGAACACATACATCATCCAAGTTACCGGGGTTAAACATCAATAAAGTATGTCTCAAATAAGAATGCATGCCACCAATGTACTTAAGAAGAGTTTCATGTGTATCTAATGAAATATTCAATGCAATAGCCCTTTTTCTGAATTCATGAGTATAATCTTGAATACTTTGTCCTTTAGCTTGTCTAAAGGTTTGCCAACTCATGGTTAATTGTTGCATATGACCCAAAGGATAAAATTGCTTCCTTAATACTTCAATGAATTCATTCCAAACTGAAATAATTTTACCATTCTTTCAAAGATCTTGTTGAATCTTGCTCTCCCACCAAGTAAGAGCCATCCCACTCATTCTCAAAGTGGCCAATTGAATTCTGGAAGGGTCATCATTAATGCCCTGCACCCTGCAATAGACTTCAAGCTGCTTGATCCAATTGTTTAACTTTTCAGCATCTAAATCTCCATTGTAAATTGGTAATTCAAATTTCACATCCAATTTGAAATATGGCATATTAGCATTTGCATTATTCGAATGAAAAGTGTGAGAAGAAGAGGAAGTCTGATTAGTTTCAGGAGGATCACCATCACCTCCTACTCCTTTGCCCTTTTCTTCCTTCTTCATTTTTGCATCTTTGGATGAAGATTCTTCTTCTTTCTTCTTCCTTTCTGCTCGCTCATCGAGTAGAATTTCCATCATAGCTTTCATGTTGATAAAAGCCTCCAAAAACTCAGTTTCGGAAACAACAGGCTTTTCCCGTTCTGTATGTCCTTCTTCTTCCCCTCGTGGAGAAGACATGGTTGTTCTCGAAAATGTCCTCCTCGAGCCAATCTCAGGTTCACCTTCTACCAGTTCTCCTTCACCAAGCTTAGATTTGGACCTGGTAACCATTCATAAACTAGCACTAGCAGTTAACTCAGCTCTGATACCATAATATGATCCATAAGACCTCAACTTATGTGCTTTTAAAGTTTGAAAAGAATTCTCTTATGTGAATTTCATTACCACAGGAAAAAGAACTTGAACAACATGAAATAAAGCTTATAATCTGAAATGGACACAGTTGGAACAGAAATGGAAAAACAAAAAATAAAAACACAGCAAAAGAGAGTCTCAAACATAGAAGTTGTTAACGGAGTTCACCCCCTTCACTGGGCTACATCTTCGGGTCCCTCTCCAATAGGTACCGATCCAATTAATGGCTTTAAAATGGTACATAATGTTTCTGGAATCTCTTAACATCAACTTCAGCAACATAACATAATACTGTATAAAACCCTCAAGACTTCTCTCTTCTGGAAGTTACAATTCAGCCTTCAAAAGGTAAAGAAAACGAAATCATAACAGAGTGCAGTCGATTTACATAAAAACAACATTCTGGCAATACACAGGTAAACCCTCTCTCTGTCCTCTGTCTCGGTAGAAACAACTTCAACGCTGTGGAACAGATGGTTTTATAATCAGTCTTTAAGACCTTCTCTCTCAAAGTTACAAATTGGCCTCCAAAAACTCATGGAAAACCAAAAATGCAGGGAGACAGTAGACTATCAAATGACCAGCATCTAGAATTTGTTGTATATAGAACTCCTCCTCCGTCATGGCCAAAACGCTGAGTTAAATAGACGAAGACCCCTGACCTTGGCGCGTTTCCATCTATAATTGTGCGATTTGATAACTGACGAATCTTATTCATGGCTGACTCTGTGTTCGCGCATGGTATTGTTAACCAAATCCGCCCCCAACTCCAAGCTGTTAGAGCTATTCCATATGCCAATTAAACCATATGAAATATCCCGCCAAATGTTCCTTTAATTGTGCACCAGATTCACACGGTTTACGAATAGAACGTTTAACCGTGTGATAAAATTTGATGTTACTATTTTAACTGCGCGGGCCTTGCCACATATGTGATGAACTGTCGCCAAGCTATGCAAATAACATATGTTGCCACAGATATTCTATAACCATTAGTTATTTCACATAATATTATGACTTATGACACTCCTATGTTCAAGAACCGTTTTAGCATATCATTGGTTGGAGGTGAAAACATTGAGTTTAGCCTTTCGCACCATGTAGCAAAGCATATTATATGGTTAAGTTTAGCTTATGTGACTCATAGCTAATAACCAAAAAATGCATTAACCTTCTTTTAAAATGTGGTAAAGTCTTAATACCAAACCTGGCTGCCATTGTACCATTTTTTCTTTATCTTGGATCGGTGTAATTTTGAAGACGAATGAACCCCTGGATCATTCAGGAACCACCTCAGAGAGCCACATAGAGGAGGGTCATAGCAGCAACAGGGGCATAACATTGATTTCATCTAGAAAGTTGGTAAACTCACCATACCTTGTTTCGATGGATCGTCCAAATGCATTGCTAGAGCTTAGGTACATAAGCTAGACACCTACTACAAGCTCAACCAGATGACCGAGACAGAGGCCATCGATTTCTCTACCTTACACTTGGAAGGTGAGGCACACGAGTGGTGGTATCATGGATTGGTGACATTGGGCCACAGTCGCATCATCTCCTATAGAGAGTTCATAGAGAGACTCATGGACATATTTTATAGGAGGGATCCAGAGATCTATTTCATACATCTAGCCCAATTTAGACAAACTAGCACAACAGAGGCATTCATCTCAGAGTTTCAACGGGTGGCAATGGTAGTGACAGATACATTTGAGCCCTGACTGATCATGTTATTCACAAAAGGGCTCACAAAACCCTTGAGAGGATGGGTGAAGGCATGTCGGCCTCACACCTTGCATGATGCCATCCTATGCACTAGAGATTTGTCGGACTCAGTGCCAAAAACTAAACCCTTTTCTAAACCCTTCGTACCACAGAAGGATCGAGATCAGAAGCCATTCTAGAGAGAATGGAAGGGCAAGGAGAAGCTGGATGATGACACGAGACGAGAGTTGATGAGGAAGAAGCTTTGCTTCTCTTGCAAAGACCCTTGGGTCCCAGAGAATAGATGCATGGGAAAGGGGCAGATCCACTACATTGAAGTGGAATCAGGCAGTGAGGAGGAGGATGAGGATATCGAGGCATAGGCATACATTGATTTAGAGGATGAGACCACTCATGAGCCAAAGCAGTAGCCAAAAAAACCTTAGATACTGGCAGAGGCACAACCCAAGGAGGAAACAAAACCTTGTAGAGAGGTGAAAGGGGGAACCATAGCCACCCTTTCAAGAGTACCCAGGTACAACACTATCAGGCTCAAGGGCCTTGTACAAGGGCAACACATGACCGCTTTAGTTGATGATGGGGCCACCCATAATTTCATAGATGCATTCTTAGTATCCAGGAGGGGGTTACACAATGAGGATTTTGAGGGATTTCACGTGCCAGTGGCAGATGGATACATGATTTGGACATGATAATAGACCTAGAGGTCAAACTAGGCAAGTACACCTTGATAGACACTTTCTATGTAGTTGACATGTCAGATACAGATGTAGTATTGGGAGTACAATGGTTATATTCATTAGGGGAGATTAGGTTCAACTATCAAATGTTGAACATGAGATTAAGAGACGCCAGTGGATCGAAAGTGGTACCGAGAGGCATGTCTACAGGAACACCACGAGCAGTATCGACAAAACAGATGGAGAGGATATTCTGTCATAGTGATGTGGCCTATGCAACAAAGTGTTTAATCACCACATAGAAGGATTCAGAGGGCAGAGAATAGTACCATTCACATATCAGAGAGCTTCTGAGCCAGTATGAGCCAATGTTTGTGCTGATACCACGAGGGAGACCACCAGATAAAGGATTTGAGAACACAATCGAGCTGGAGGCAGGGGCTACATCAATGATCATTGTGCCTTATAGGCATCCCAATAGGTTCAAGGACGAGATTGAGAAAGAAATCAAATAATTGCTTGCAATGGGGCACATCAGGCCCAACACGAGTCATTTTGCCTCTTCAGTCATTCTAGTACTAAAGAAGGATGGCACATTGGAGATGTGCATTGATTACATAACTCTCAATAGAAAACGATAAAGAATAGGTACCCCATTCCATGCATAGATGAGATGATGTATGAGTTGCATGGGGCATTTTTCTTCACCAAGATCGATCTGTGATCCGAGTATCATCATATCAACATCAGGGAGCAGGATATAGAGAAGATCGCATTCAGATGCCACTTCAGACATTTTGAGTTCTTGGTCATGCCATTTGGGTTGACCAATGCATCGACCACTTTCCAGTCTTGCATGAACCACATCTTCAGAGGACAGTTGAGGAAATACCTTTTGGTATTCTTCGATGATATATTGATATACAACAGGACGTGGGATGAACATTTGGCACATTTGTAGGAGGTCTTGAGCATTATGCAGGCACAATCATTATATGCCAAGTAATCCAAATGTGAGTTTTTCATGAGATAACTACTTTACTTGAGGCATATCATCAGTGGGAAGGGAGTATATGTTCATCATGAAAAGATCAGGGCCATTCTGGATTGGCCAACACCCAAGAACCTCATAGAGTTGAATGGATTCTTCGGGTTATGCAGTTACTACAGGCGGTTCGTCAAGGGTTTCACACAGTTGGGAGCATCACTCATAGACTTGACCAAGAAGGGTGCTTTTCATTGGACAGAGGAGACATATCAGACATTTGATAAAATGAAGGAGGTTATGAGCACATGCCCTGTTCTAGCCCTTCCAGACTTCTCGCAGTCCTTTGTCTTAGAGTGTGACGCATAAGGGGTGGGGATTGGAGCAGTTTTGATGCAGGTGGCCACCCCATTGTGTTTGAGAGCAGAAATATCAATGAGTTGAAGAGACGCTATCCTATTTATGATAAAGAAATGCTAGCAATCATGCATGCCTTAACTAAATTTAGTTAGTATCTGGTAGGCAACAAATTGATCATAACAGTCTCAAGTATTTCCTAGATCAGAAATACCTCAGTGAGAGACAACATAAGTGGGTCTCAAAGATCCAAGCCTTTGACTTTTAAATTGAGTATGTCATGGTAAAAATGAATATCATAGCAGATGCCTTGTCCAAGAGGCCAACGGGGTGTTCGATGATGGACATTTGTACAGAATGGAAAACTCATTTGTTGGTGGAGTACTCAAAAAACAAATTTGCTTGTGAGGCGATGGATGGATAAGTGGTTGGTGATAGATATCGGGTTCTTGATGATGTCATTTTCTACAAGGACTGGATCTACTTGGTTTCATAATTTATCCTGAAGAGGAAAATTCTGAAGGTGTGTCATGATTTGCCTACAACAGGGCATCAGGGGTACTTCAAAATGTATAGATAGATCAGGGAGAGATTCTGATGAAAGGGTCTCAAGGATGATGTGTTGAAACACATCTGGTAGTGCATGACTTATCAACAAAACGAGTCTGAGCAAACACACCCCGCAGGGTTGCTACAACTCTACCCATTCTAGAGCAAAAATGGGAGAGCATTTCTATGGATTTCATTACAGGCCTTCCTCGAGTGCAGGGTAGAGACTGTATATTTGTGGTGGTCGACAGGATGACCAAATTTGCACATTTCTTTGCCATACCCACGGACTATAAGGCCATACAGGTAGCAGAGTTGTTTTTTAGGGAGGTATTCTGGTTGCATGGTTTACCCAGGCAGATAGTTAGTGATAGATATGGGCGCTTCATCAACGCGTTTTGGTAGGAGATTTTTAGGTTGACAGGCACAGAGCTAGCTATGAGTACTAGCTACCACCCACAGATAGATGGATAGACAAAGATCATCAACAAATGGGTGGAGGATTATCTGAGGAACTTTGTGGGGGGCAACAACGCACATGGGTGAGTATTGCTACAACACAACTTACCATATGTCTATCATGATGTCACCGTTCAGGGCATTGTATGGATACGATGCACCCTCCTTTATGGAGACTATCTTTGGGGACAACAGGGTCCCGAGGGCCAAAGACTGGGTGGAGGAGAGTGAGAGGATTCTGCAGGTAGTGAGGTAGAACTTGCAAATGACTCAGAACTAGGAGAATATCTATGCATACCGACAAAGAGTCGAGTGCAGTTTTGAGGTAGGGGATTTGGTTTTTCTAGAATTACAACCATACAGACAATCCTCCTTAAAGAGGAGCGGAGTAGAGAAGTTGAAGCCGAATTTTTATGGGCCATACAGAGTCATAAGGAGGATAGGTGAGGTGGCATACGAGCTAGAGCTACCAGAAGGTACCAAGATTCATAATGTCTTTCACGTCTCTTGCCTTAAAAAGGCTGTGGGACAATAGATTAACATTTCAAAGGAGTCACCACCCTTGGATGAGGAGGGCCAGTTGGAGCTAGTGTCAGAGGAGGTACTAGAGCAGAGAGAGCGCAGGTTGAGAAGGAGGGTCATCAGGAAGTGCTTGGTTAGATGGAGGGGTCTTCCAGTGGAGAATGCCACATGGGAGGGAGAGCATATTTTGCAGCACCCAGGATTGATGTTGCTTGAGGACAGGAAATCTTAGGAAGGGAGGACTGTGATGTCCCGTTCCCAAGAGTAGCTCAGTAGGGAGTGATTTGTAGTCTATGTGTTCCCATAGACTATATTCAGGCACAAACAGGGAACAAAGGGAGAAATAAGGGTGATTTGGTGGCTAAGCCGTGAATTAAGCTAAGAAACATAGGAAAAGTCACTTAAGCCTAAGTCAACGAAGAATTAGAATGAAAAGGTGCTAAAGGGGGACTTAATTAATTAATTACTCGCCTTAGGAGGAAAAGCGCCTAGCTTAAGTGAGGTTAATGGTGAATTAGATCGGGAAGAGTATAAAGGGAGGAATTCAACCTAATTCCTCAAGATGCATTGTTATGATTCGATGTTGAGACTTCCTAGAGGAGGAAGAGATTCGACTTCTACTGTTTTGCGAATTTCTAGAGGAAACCACCACCATTGATAGGTTTCGGTGTTGAGAGACACACCCTAGCCCATCAGAGATACCATCCAGGTGTTTCACCATGCTATTCAGGAGTATCCAGTTACAGTGTTGCGCAACTTAGCTAGTGAAGGCACAAGTTCAGATAGAGGGGTTGTGTAGCTGCACGAGATCAGAGCTTGGATTGCAGTTTCCTTCCGACCCAGTTGAGATCCAGCCAGGGTGCATAGATTGAGACACTTCCCATTGGATTCAGACAGTGGAATCCTTCAGAGCGCATCATTCAACCATCTAGGGCGCAACATTTTTTGAAGGACAATTGGGGTTATAGACGGAGCATTAGAACAGATCTAGGGAAACCCTTCCGACATAGTTCTGCATTTGTCGAGGTGAACGTTTTGAGTCCTATATCAGTCGATTCCATTGGTGGAATCATTTAGACACATCCAGAGAGCCTAGGAGGTGCGCATAACCCCAGGGGAGAATATTTGGAGCATCAGGGGACAGATCTGCCATCCGACAGTCACCAGGATCAGTCTAGAGGCCAGGGCGCTTCTATTGGGACAATTTCCATCTCATTCTAACGGGTATAGCCTTCCAGATGAGTTTCCAGTTGTAGCGGTTACCGTGCTTCTCCGGAACCGCTGATTTTGTCGATCTATCTGTGCATGCATAAGATTTTCCTTTATCTTCTGATCACAAGTATTTTATGTTATTTTCTTGTATTCCAGTGACGATCCATGATATCTAATTGATGACTATCTTCTACATTTCCAGTATTTCATTGTATTTCCATGCTTGAATATCATAATACATATTATTGGGCGGTTGATGTTCATTATTTACGCATGCATCATATATATGACTGTTTAAACCATAATGTATAACATGCACATGCAACAACCACAAAATATCTCAAGCACATAACTAAAACGCATCCAGAAACCCCATGAGTATCAGATTTGAAGATAAAACGCATCCGAAAACCCCATGAGTATCAAATCTCTAAGTCAGAACACTAGATTCGTAGTACATATCCATATCAGTTGGATGGATCAGGGATATTTTAACCAAGGGAAAAAAACCAAGAGACAATAGAGTTTGAGTTAGAGGGAAGAATTTGACTAAACAAAAGAAGATGAACCATAAGAGGAAGAACTTCATACTATAGCCTTGAGGAGATTGGTTTGAGTAAGAAGGAAAATAGAAAGGTAGACCCCACCTTATTTTCATCCTAGTTTTGTTCTACATATTATTCATGATGATCCTAGAACTGTTAGGGAGGTTGTGGATTCAAAGAATAGTAAACGATGAAAGAAGGAAATAGTCAAAGAAATGGATGCATTATATAAAAATGAGGTTTTGGATATTGTTGAATTGCCAACTATAACAAAACTTGTTGATAACAAATGGGTGTTTAAGAAGAAGTTAAATGTAGAGGGTATAAAAGTGGAGAAGTACAATCTCACCTAGTAGCAAAGGGATATTCCTAGGTGGAGGGATTTGATCTTTGTGAAATTCTTTCTATTTTTGCCAAATTAAATTTTATTAGACTTGTTTTATCTATCATTATTGAATTTGATCTTGAAGTAGGGAAAATGGATATGAAGACAAAACTCCTACATGGGGATATTGAAGAACAAATCTACATGAAACAACTATAAAGTTTTGCATGGAAAGAAAATAGTTGCTTTACAAGATGAAGAAGCCTTTGTGTGGATTATGTAACACCCTCCTCTTTACAACAACAACTCTGATAACAAGTGAAATTTTTTTTTTGTTTTTTTTTTAAAAGTGTGTGCACACGTGTAAAAAGGAAACAGACACACTTGACTCACGTCGCCACCCGACGACTAACAAGACACAACCACGATGATCACAACAAGAAGACATAAGGCACACAACAAGTAACTGCAAGCATTAAACAACCATAGACATAAGGCACACAACAAGTAACTGCAAGCATTAAACGACATACTGTGTTATGTACAGTACGAACACAGATGGAACAATCCATAGTAGTATATTTTACTATTTCTGCACAGGAAAGCAGGGCGTTTAATCTTAGTTCTCTGCTTCGGAGAGAGAGAATGTCAAATAGGCTCCTGGCTGACTGCTCAAGCAGAAACTAGTAATCTCTGTTAGGAGGTCACAGTGGGGGGAACTCTGCCTTTAAAGAGCCCGAGACTACTGATATGACCTTAGAGGTGTGTCACAAGAGTGGAAACCCTGCCTTTAAAGGGCCCGAGACTCTTGATACGGCACTGGATTCTTTACATAGAAAATAATCACACCCACAACCTTATATACCAAGGCTACATGGAGGTGTCTACATCCCGCCCGACACAAGTAGACCAAGCAATGAAATGATTACAACCAAGTACAATAATAATTAAAGAAAAACCACGACCGCGACGGAAAGAGCAAGTCTGAATGAACTCTGACAATAACCACCCAATGGTTAAGACTCAACATTACCTATGACTCATTTGGCAACGAGTACAGATCAATCACTTCGTTTAATATCCGTTAGTCGACAAGTTACCAAGTCCAACCTTAAAAATAAAGTAAGGTTAATTGAATGCAATCCCCATTTACTAACTCATGATAACTTATCATACTTAAATCAAGGACATTACACTATATATGTTTTACCACTAACAATAAAATCTACGATATTGTTACCATAAACGACAACACCATTTCATTTTAAATTACCATGACTTTGCAATAATAGAAATCATATTACAAGACAATGACAATTATTAAATCAAGTTCAACAATAATCAAGACAATAACACAACCATCATTATCACAATTAGCAAAGTTATCTATAGTACAACAATTTGAAATAGGGAATCATTATTAACTCTTAATTTACTCACTACTACCTCAGTGTTGCTTGGGTGAGTACCTTTAATCAACTACAAGACAAGACGATTGATGCGACAAGTCTGACCTTAATTTGGGTTAAACTTTAAAATCTAAAAACAATAATTGCACTCTAAATTCAAGTCTAGTTTAGCAAGGTCATCTTCCCAAATTGGCATAACTTACAAACTACTTTCGACAACCTTTCTTAAATCCAATTTTTACTCAATAACCGAACAGTCTTAACCAATTAGCAATATAAACATTATACCATTAACAACCGAGCATTCCTTCAACAATAATCATCATGTCGAAGAGTTATATTTATTTTGGTTACGATTATATAAATGAATTGTTCCCACAATAAGTAAATGAAACTCATTTAATAGTAATAAAATAACTTACCCTAATTATTTAAATAAGAAATTATCCTTCGATTTACTAAACCTATCACATCCATTCCTCATTCAACAATTTGATTCAAATCTTAAGTTACTTTCCATTTGTCATAAAATCCTGTCATGTGAGGAAAATGAGGCACCGAAAAAAATAAATTACAATTTAACAACATGAAGATTCTCTCCGATTTAAGTGCTCAAATGAAAATTGGGAAGAGGTTGTCTTAATTTAGGCGCTCGAATCTAGGCGCAATCAGGAAATCTCTATCTCTTCAAGGTAAATTTAGGCAACTCGGCACACGCATAGGTTCAGGTTATTCTAGCTAGCAAGGCGTACAAGTGTAGAGGTGGGTCTACATGTTACGATTCAGAACTGCAAAGTTTACTACCATTAAATGAGGAAATCAAAATGCAACCTACCTTCCCGGAAAAACGCAGCCATAGGCTACATTCAACTCCCCTTTTTTTTACAGAGAAATAAAAGCAAGGCAACAGGTGGAGGGTTTTATACAGCAAAGGAGAAACCGCCATGCAGCTGGAAGGAAACATTTACTCTCCATTCAACGCATCTATTAGACAGTTATGGCCAGAGATAACAGGGGGCGGCCAGAAACATTCAACACGAAATGCCAAAACGAATTCAAACACCACAATCGAATTCTAGAATGTCAAAGTGAATTCAAACACCTCTAAAACGAATTCCAGAGTGCCAAAACGAATTCAACACCACAAATCGAATTCCAGAATGTCAAGCGAATTCAACACCACGAAAATGAATACCAGAGTGCCCAAACGAATTCAAACACCACAAATCAAATTCCAGAATGTCAAGCGAATTCAACACCACTAAAACGAATTCCAAAGTGCCCAAACAAATTCAAACACCACAAATCGAATTCCTCAACTGATCATAAGATAAATAAATAAATAAATAAAAATGTCGAACGCCCATACAGAACGAATCCCCAATTTCATAGTTTAATTCCAAAACATAAACAACGGTAATATCTATAACTCAAGACAGAATGTTTGCCAACAGGACGAGTTCGAAGTTTTAGCTAAAATTGGCAGAGGTAAAAAAAAATTACACAACAAAACAGTCAAGGCTATACTAGCACCGAATAAATATTACACAACATTTACATGGTTTAATGCAGAAGGGGGCAGTAAGTCTATCTGTTTTAAATTATAAAAAAAAATTCAATCGCAGGCCCAAAACAGACAACGGCTTGAGCAATACTAGGATACGTCGGCAAGGTCTTCCTTAGGATCAACGAAATCTAACTTCTAACTGTTGGGAAATAAAAAGAAATTGAACAGTGAACACATAGATTTGAACCCGCAGAGCCAACAACCAGCAACCCACAGCATGCAAGAACGAAATTGCCAGAACCAATTTCAGTAACAAATTACCAAACCATTTTATTTTTTTCTGAAACAAGTCACTATATCCATATACAAAAATGAAATTGCCAGAAGAGTTTTATCAGCATGACATTGCGCAGTAAAATTCGTCGTTCAGGGAATGGAGACGCAAGGCTAGAGTTTACTCAGAATTTGCACAGTAAAATTTTACAGCATTGATAATTACACAATTTTTCTTTATCTATTTAAATAACAGAGGTAAACAACTTTATTAACAGAGGTAGGTAACAACAGTAAGCCAATCAATCCATTACACCGATATACCGATCATAGCATAAGTAGTAATGCAATCCGACCTACTAAAATACAATCATACTGTTGCCTTGTCGCTTGCTCCGAGTGTCGTCCGCGCGCTCTGTGCCGCTCCCACTCGCCGACTGTCGAGACCTCACCGATACCTCCCAGCCAACGCTAGGGGTACTCTGCTTCCACCTTAGCCCCCCGAGCAACAAAGGGGCCACACAAAATCCAGATGTTAAGTCTAGCTTCCCAGCTCGCCTCGCAAGGTCGAGCTACCACTTCTATCCGAGCTGGGAAATCCCAACTCTCCACAAGTAATCAGTCAAGTCACAATCCGGTAGTGTAACATTACGCTAACAGCCGATCCCCCTCTTCCTCATCTCCCCTTTCTTTTATAGAGTTTTTCCAACCTCCAACTTTCCCTAAATCACATTTTAATTAAGTTTTAATAAAAATATTCTAAATATTCTCCTTCGCATAAGTGTCGCTCGTCCCCCTCTTTCCTCAAATAATTATTTTCTTTAAATTATTAAATTACTCATTTCCCTCACCCACCTAGAGTTGCTCCTAAATTTCCTCCTAGGTGTTCCTAGATCCCCTTACATGTTTTAAATAATTTCCTTGAAAATGAAGTTGCTAAATTAGCTCAAATTAGAAGGTTCTTAATTGCAGATTCCTTACTATGTTGACCTCGCTTTTTACCATAAGTTCCCAACTTTCCTTTATTATGTTTCCTCCAATACTTAGTTTCCTAATTCTTATTATTCCCTTCTTTCCCCTTTTTATTAGAGCCAAAATGGCAGTTGCGCTATTTACTCTTTTCCCTTTATTATTAATTTAAAATCTTTTTTATACTTCCACAAGTTAATAATTTATTTCCTCTTTACAAATTTAAAACCATGGATTTTAATTAAATTATTCCTCTCTTCATTTTACCCTCTAAATTTAAGAAGACTAAAACTATTACTTAAGTGGGTTTTAGTTTATATCTTTATTTTTATTTTTATTTTTATAGAGTCTTTTCCTTAAGGCTAAACAAAATTTTACCCTAGAGAAGTATTAGACTTAAGTTTAGATTCTAAACTAGGCGACAATTATTTAGGGAAGTCGCTTTAAGAATTTATTAAGGTGTTAAATGTCTTAGGGCCATCTAGGTTTGTTCCTTCCTCAACATCAATGCAACGTGCCCTTCAGGATGCACCACGTGCTCCAAGGGTGCCACTCGCCCCGGTTGTTTCTCTTGCGCGACGTGCCTTTCAGGATGCACCACATGCTCCAAGGGTGCCACTCGCTAACTTGTGTTTCTTTCGTGCGACGTGCCCTTTAGGATGCACCACATGCTCCAAGGGTGCCACTCCCCGACTTGTGTTTCTTTTGCGCGACGTGCCCTTCAGGATGCACCACGTGCTCCAAGGGTGCCACTCACCAACTTGACTGATTGGTAGACATCTATAACTCCTGGAGTCAACACTCCACCAGGTGAACTTGTGGGAGACTAAGGGCTCTAAGGAATAAGGCCCCCGCCTTATTGCGCGCCCCTTAGAATCATCGTGAGCGACTGTCGCAGTCTGCCCTCACGGCATCGTGGATCCTCTCGAACTAGGTAATCGTTAACCTACAGTTTGAGCCACGGCGGGAGTGCTAGTAGGCTGTGGCAGGGCTACTATCCACATCTCTCCCTCAACCTCTCTGGAAATCGTGTGTGGCCCCTTTACTTCATATGTGAGTATGGTCAACAAGCTATCGTCAACCTGCATCATCAACAATCCTGTCAGAACATGTCAACATCATATCATCAAATCAATGAAATATCACAGTAAATAAATCAACCCAAATAGCACACTCCTTGACTCAATCCGGAGTCCAAGGGGTTCCACCAATGCCTCTGCATCCTCAAGGTCAAAAACCCTGCACACTCAATAAAACTGAGTCAATAGCACATGTCTACGTCAAAGCAGTAAAACATCATGTCATCTATCATAACACATCATAATCAAGGATCAATGGTTTAACATCATAAAAGTCCAGATCACTTGCAAGCAAGTGTCCTCAAAGAATAAGTTTTCTCAGTGCGCCAGAGCGGGATGTTACAGATTAAAACAATATCCAAGGATGTGGTATCAAAAGTTTGATACTATACATTGGGACTTGGTTCTTCAAGAAGTAAAGTTGATCATTGTGTGTAGTCCAAGATGGTTGGTGATCATTTTATCCACGTGGTCTTGTATGTTGATGATACGTTGCTAATTGGAAGCAACAAGGAAATCATCAAGGATTAAAAAATCATGTGTCTTCTAAGTTTGATATGAAATATCTTGGTGCTATGTATTTGATATTGGGCATGGAAATTAAAAGAGATCGGGAAAATAAGAAATGTGGATTGAAACAGAGGAAATATATCGAGACAATATCGTTAAGGTTATATATATAAGAATGTAAATTGATCAAGGTCCTTATTCATGTATATGTAAAGTTATTTGTAGACTAGTGTCCTTACTCACAAGAAGAGGTACATGACATGTATCATGTTTTATATGCAAGTGCTATTGGCAATATGATGTATGTTATGGTCTCTACTAGACCAACCATTGCCCATGTAGTGGGAGTTTTGAGTATATAAATGCTAAGACTGGGGAAGGAACATTCGAAAATTGTAAAGAGGGTCTTCAAATATTTGTGTGGAACTTTAGATTATGAAATCTACTACCAAGGAAGACCTTGACAATGAACATAGATAGATATACAAGGTTTGGCCAACACAAGCTAGATTGGAGATCTTTATTGTAGAAGATCTACAAGTGGTCATGATTTTAATCTATTTGGGAAATTAGTTGGATGAGAAAGAGCCCCATTGTAGTTTCACTATCAATTACATAAGTTGACTACATGGAAACCGCTCGTGGAAATAAGGGAGTTGCATGGTTGCAAATAATGTGTTTAGGTATTGGTTTTGATTAGAAAGTAGTAAGGATATGTTGTGATAACTTGAGTGAAATTTTAATGGAAAATAACCCTACTTTTTTTTCCCTGGGAATACAGCACAGGAAACCCTCGAGTACTTCCCCACATTTCATGGATGGTGAACGGTGTAAATCGTTCAGCTTGATTACGGGCCTAACCTGGTGGGGACATCAAGTGAGGCCCTAAACAGGATCCTGGTTAGGGATTCGACCCCGGAGCCTCATGCGAGCAAACAACGACACTCATCCACTTGAGCTAACCCACTGGGCTTAAAATAACCCTACTTATTATTCCAAGAAAAAGCATATTGATGTGCAATACCATTTTGTTAGAGCCATGGTTGAAGACAACAAAACGTGTTAGAGAAGGTTGATATCTTGAAGAATGTTTTGGAGTCATTGGCAAAGTTTCTTAGTACTAAAAAGTTATCTTGTTGTATAGAGAATCAATGGGCATAGCTTCCCTCAACAACTAACTACATGAATGCCTTGTCACCGACCCCATGTTTTGTAAAGTGTTCAAGAAGTGGAAGAATGTTCGATCTGTGTTCTATTCTTTATAGGTAGACATAGCCACATATTGGTTGGGGGGCATGGAACCCGATGTCCCCCCCATTTGGGGGTTCAGGGGTAGAGTCCTTGAGAGAAATACTATTTGGGTCTATTTTGTGTTTTTTAGCTAACAATTTTGATCCAATGTAATCTAATCTTAATTAAGGGATTGGAGTTGTAATATAATCCTAATTAAGGGATTAGGGTTGTAATCTAGTTCGAGTTAATGGATTAGAGTTGAATGAAGCTATAAAACACCTAAATATTTGTATGGTGAATGGTTGAGTTAATGAGATAAAGATTGGTGCAACTCTTAGTTAGGCTAGTTTTCTTGGTTAAGGGTTTGCAAGGTAAATTCTATGTATACTATGCGAATGTGCCATTG
The DNA here is from genome assembly GCA_900067695.1 of Picea abies. Taxonomy (NCBI): domain Eukaryota; kingdom Viridiplantae; phylum Streptophyta; class Pinopsida; order Pinales; family Pinaceae; genus Picea; species Picea abies. The sequence goes on from CBVK0102151032.1 coordinate 21,492, forward strand.
TTATTCTTATGTTTTAGATTTTGTCAGTATTGCTTTTCTTGCACGGGTTTATCTAAATATTCATTATTGACTAGGTGTTTAAGCATTGAGTAACATGTATAAAATTTAAACTGGCCACCCAACAAGTATTTTTTGTTTGTTTGTTAGAAATGTTCGTCACTTGCAGGGCCAACATTTGAACCATTGGATAATAAAACACAATCAAGGGGCATCTATGCTGTCAAAATCACATGGGGATTGCACCCGGACTAGGCCGCACCAACCCTTAACATGGATGGATTTTTGACTATTCGCTCCTAACTAAACACATTGTAAGGGAATTGAACTCGAGTTGCCTATAAAACTAAAACCACATCTTAAACCGTTGAACTAGCTGGAATTGACTTTTAAAATTGAAGGACATGGGGGTGGGCTTTGATCCACTTATGTGGGCACGAGTCACAATATCATTTAATATAATGTCTATGGGTGCAACCACACATTCGACCACTACCTCAAGGTGTGCCCATGGCTCCAAGTTAAGCGACCATCGTTGGAATTGAACCTTGCCCAATGGTGAAAAACTCCTTGCTTTCCACCATTGGATCCAACCCATTTTGGTGCCACCTAACAAGTATTGATGAAACTTTTGTAGGGCATATAAAATATCAATCCCTTCCCCTTAGTTTCTGTGTAGTTTCTCTCAAGTTGACAAAGCTTGTGAATCACAAAGTAGATTGGATGGTCGATGTCGCCTTCTTTTTATTGTGCCAACACAACCCCTGGTTCTATCCCTAATGAATTTACATGTACATTAAATTCAAGGGACCAATTTCAAAAGATCGTAATAGAAGAGCTTACCATTTTTCCCATTAGAGTGTTGAAAGACACTTGACATTCTTATATCCACTTAAAGTATTTTTTTCTTCTTCAATAGTCTCTTTGTTAGCTCTATAATCGAAGCATAGTTTTTTATGAACTACCCCAAGGTTGATTGCAAATTCAATTTTACTTGGTGAGGGTAAATTAGAAATCAATTTAATTTTTACTTGGTCATCTAGTATACCATCTCGACAAACCACATGATTGAGTAATATTACAAATGGGGTGTGTCGATGCCTAAAAGCGCAACATGGAATACTTGTATGCAAATGGGTTTCAATGCCTTACTACATATATATATTTAATAATATACTAAATAGGTGGGACCCCGTTATGTGAATAGTGATGAAAGATGCTTTTATTTGATTGTGCTCATAGCTACATTGCAAAGATGATTCTACAGTTTGAAATTCGAAACCGCTTTCGGGTGAAACAAATGAATGATGGTGTATTGGCGATTTAATTTATGTTTAAAAGGGAAGGGGAAAAATGTTGTTTTAATGAGCATCTTGGTTTATTCTTGCTACACATATAATTTGACTTGTTGATTTAAACTCTAAGCATCGACTATATATAGTTATGGCATATCGCACTTATGATATTCTTGGTATTATCATGGACATTGGTTATGTTTTATAAGGTGGAAATTCTTCCCTACCAAGGAATGTGGGACATAAGATGTATTTGGTGCTAAGTGTTAAAGTATGCATATAAAACTTATGGGTTGATGAAAGGTGGCAAGTTCAAATTTTGGATTGAAATGTTATGTGGCACATTTAGTGGACTATGCGTTGGATGTATTGGGTGTGCTCATACTTGGCTATAGTTGATGGAATTAATGTGAGATACGACGTGCAATTACTGCACGTCGCTCTAACCCTACCTCGAGGTTGCCACCCTCACATGGTTCACAATTGTGTTGGTTGCTTTGGTTGGTGCTACCTCCGTTTTGCTCGGCCTTGGAAAGAATAGTTGTTCTTGTGGTTTTCCTGGCATTATCCATACAAGTATGATGGCTCTTACTTCTCTATTCATGAAATATAGCTCCGCTTAGAATAAAATCATGATGTTGGCTCTTAGATTTGCTTATAAATTATGTTTTTTTTCCAAAGTTTAAATGAATGTTTGTGGGTATCGACTATGTAAATTGCAATTAAAGTGGAGGTTCTCCCTATTAGCATTTAAGTCCTTCAAGTTGATTAATGGTCGAAATTCCCTTTCTGTTTGGGTTATGCGATAGCATTGCGTCCAGAATGTGTGACTATGGAAAATATTTTTTTGGTTTCACTCATCTCTGGTCATTAAAATTCAAGGGTTTCTTTTTCTTTGTGAAACAAAATAACAATTGTTTGCTTAACGCCATTACCCAGTCTTTGGAAGATTTGTAGCTCCTTCAAATTACCTGTCAATTGTTTGTGAATGTATGGGCGTATTTGCCTTGCGGCTGCCATGAGAGGTCTGTGGAAAGGTCTATGGGAATCTGTTGGGATGAGAGATTGTTAAATGTTTTTAAAAACCCCTTGTGAAGGTTTCTCCTTTGCGTTTTCCCAAACTTTAGTTCTTATATTGATGTATGGAAATTAAGAGATTCAAACTCTGGTCTGGATGTATGTTATAAGTGATTAACCTGACAGTGGGAAGATTGGTTAGTTGCATTAATTCTTGTCTCATTTGTTATGTATCCATCAAGGTTTGTCGATTTTGAAGTGGTATTATGTTTAATAAACAATGAGCACCACTTGCACATGGGTTTCGAACCCAGTTTGTTTACGCAACAAGTATTAAAGTTGTGTTACCAACGTTGTATAGTGAAAGGTCGATGGATTATGTCATGTTCTCAACCTCCCACACACACTTGATGTAGCCTGGTTTTAATTATGTTGAGTGACTCTGTTAACAGTCTTTTATAAAAGCTACACCGACACAAATAAAAGAAAAGGAAATTGGAGTTGTAAATTTTGTCAGTCCTAGAAAAATCCTGGGGTTTTTATATTGGGTATTATAAAAACTATTGTGTATTGGATTTAAATTATGAAATAGAGAAAAAATTTGGCAATTGATGGTGATGACATTTTTTTTGGATACTGTTGCATATAATAGAACAATAATCCTCGTTTTTTTTCCCTTTCATTATACCATTTTTTTCACTCATTATATACCCCTCGCCTTCCCAAATACATTTAAAGCATTCCTTGTTCTATTATTATGAAATTTAAATTCTCTTTGAAAAGAGAAAGGAATAATAACAAAAGAAAAAGAGCATCCTGAGCTATTATTGGAATCTAGGGAAAGACACCAACAATAAAGAAAAGGCGTATGCTCTTCTTAAAGGGATTCAATTGGAAAACCAAAGACAAATCCATCCTAAACGTAGTATGTGACTCGAAGATTATCATAAGACCGATGATCCAGGGATCCGATCCTAAGACTTTGAGACTAAAGAGGATAATAGACATAATTCATATAAATAAGAGGACCATAAAGATTGATTTCTTCCATGTTCTGAGAGGCAATAATGAGGAAGTAGACAAAATGGCCCATGAGGCCATTGGGAAACCCCCTGGAACCTTAGGCGTAGAGGATAAGGAAGGTCTACCCCCCTAGTCTAATGATAACATATAAGACCGGGATCCATCGCGCAAAGTCCATGGGAGTGAACACTTCGAGCTCCAACGCGAGACTTGGCAGGTGGAGGCGACATCTGGCAGGTGAAATGACATGATTTCATCAACAAAGTTTAAACTAGGCTAACGAGAATTGGTACGATTATTTCATCATGGATTTGAATGGTTTTAATGTTCGTCCAACTAAGTTCGTGGATAACTGATTGTTGAAGCCTTTGGTGCAGATGGGTCAAGTGTGCAGTAGTCCCAAAGCAGCGTGGAATCATTAGGGTGATGATGGGTTCAATGCTTGGATCGGAGGTATGAAGGATCTAAGTACATCGCTCCAAGTAGAGTTTGAGTTTTATCTGATTGACCTGAATTTTGAGTTGATTGTTGCTTGGGGTGAATTCTCTCAACGCCTCTAGGCAGTACCTTTGTTGTGGTGAATTTCCCATGTGTTTAAGTTGATCCCAGTGATCTTTTTGTTTTCCCTGAACCGCCTTGCTCGAAATTCTGCGTTGTCCGTGTATTGGAATGAAATAATTCAGAGTTTACAGGAAGTCTCTTTGTTGCGGTGAATTTCCTCCAAGCCTACACTGGGCTCTGTTTTCCTGGAACCACCCTTTGCTTCCTCGCTGCATCACGTTGCTCGGACGTCCTCACCATGACTTCATATGGGATTTGATTCTTCCAAATTCATATCCTTAGACCTTCTGTTTTCTAGCCCGCAAAGAGTCCTTCCTCACCTCTTGAAGAATCGACCCCTTCTCAATATCATGGACAACAGGTAGAGTTCTTGCAATGAGCCACAAAACATGAATGAGCATGATTTATTTGTAGGACAAGACTAGGAGGACCCAGAGAAAGAATGTGCAGGGTGTCAAAGGATGAGAATTCACATGGGAGCATTTAGCTCCACATTAACCTTTGAGCTTGAAACTCTCTCTCAACACAGGCATCTAATTGAAAGACTCCAAGATGAATTCTTTGCTCAAAGAAGCAAAACCAAGGAGCAACGAAGTGATATGGAGAATATGCAAAATCGTATGGAACATATGGAAAGAAATCACTAGCAGACCAACACCCTAGTGAGCACTCAGGGAGCCTCCAAGAATTTAACTTCAGCCACAGTAATTTAAGTTCAAGATCTCAATGAGCCTTTAACTGATCCAATTTGGGGCAGCATGGACATCATAGACACTCAGAGATAAAAAAAGAACCAGGTAGTTGACTCTGTAATATTCAAGTGTAATGTTTTGTTTTACTTTAAATATAAATGGAGTTTTCTATAGGTTGTATTCCTTGAAATACAATAGAAATGTTATAGTTAAGGAAGTTGGAAACTCAATGGACACAAATTTTGTAATAATAATCCCAATTTTGAAGCTTTTATTTGTTGAAGGTCATTCATGGCCCCTTTTTTGTACTATAGTGGATTTATCCACACCTTTTTAATATAAATTTTCCGAGTT
>CBVK0102151033.1:0-10909 GCA_900067695.1 Picea abies
CTAGTTGATGACTAGTGTTAAAAAGTTGGATATGGATACAATCTTTGTTACTTCTGAATTTGCTTGAACAATATTCGTTGGTCATTTCCCATCCATGCTACCATTTTTCATACATTATAAGCCCCTTGTCTTCCCAATATCCATACTACTCTTTGTTCAAATGGCAATTGATTGTTGAGTTTTAAGATGTTGATGGATGGATTGCATGTGCTTCTGTCGTGAATAATAGAGCCAACCTTTTGATTTTATTTAGGTAGAGTATAGATGCATGGATTGTTAATATTTCTTCATAACATTTTTGGAATATTGTCTCAAGATGAGTTTCTTTAACAGAGGTGCTAATAGAGGCAGAGGAAAATGGCAGAAGGGCCATAAAAGGCAACGGTTTTCAATACATTTTGATGTCGAACCAAGGGAATTAAATAAGTTCTGTCAAGTTGGGTTCTTCAACCTAGTTTTCCATGGGATCCTCCAGCCCCAACCTGAGAGACCTCCCTTCTAGCTACATATTTTTTTTTTCGATATTTGTGTTCCCCCTCATGTGTCTTTGCAGCCATAACCGCCTGCCAATGATGGTTGGTAGGAGATTTTCCATCAGCCTGATGCTCATCACCATGGTTGGCCTACTGCGTCTTTGCCATTACCCCCTCCTCCATCACCAAAAAATCCAAATGCTCAAGTTGATCATGTTGTATCACTCGTACAGTCTTCTCATGCAAGTAAGAGGCTAAAAATTGATGTTCCCAAGCTAGAGCCAAATAAAGGAAAAGGAGTGGCCACTCCCTCCAAGTCATCTAAAGAGTCTTTTGAATATGTGTCCTCTCGTCTTCATCTCAAAGATGACTTTTCTCACGTTATCAATTGTTGTCCAGCCTCAAGGTTCCAATCAGCCTAAGGCTACCACAGAAAGATCAAAAGAGGGCAGCAGTGAAAGGAGGCCAAACTCCTCTTATAGTAAATACAATTTTTAACGATGATTAATGTTATTTTCTATTGAGGACAGTCTTTTTCCTTTGACAATGTTTTGGACAAAAAACATATATTTAGGCAATTTTTTTTGGACAACATGGATATTGTTGGGTATGTGTTATATTCTTTGCATGTGTGTGTGTGTGGGTGCGTCAGTTTTGACAACTGCATCTGACGATCCCAAGTTCCTTCGCTCTAGGTGTTGTGTGCGCCAGGCGCTTTCCTAGGGGGGTCCACAGGGGGGCCAGGTGTGCTCCCTTGGTTACGTACAACGTTTGGCTCCGGGGCAACGTGCCAATTTTTTTGGGGGGTGTTTTTTTCTATTTTAGCGGATTTTGATATTTTTAGCGGTTTTCTAAATTAATCCCAGATTAAGGGATTAGGGTTTTGGTCGCTACAAAATACCTAAAAACATTGTATATATTGTGTGTTGAATGGTGAAATTAATACAATGAAGAGTTGAAAGGTGTGACACCAAGGAAGGATGGTTTTCTCCCAATTAAGGGTTTCCAGTGTAAATATATGTGTACTATGTGTATGAGCCATTGATTAATTTTTGTTTTGCTTAAGAATCTATATGCATTGCTTTACTTCATAGGTTTAAAACTTACATGTGGTATCAAAGCTCATTTTTGGCTTCATAGGGACGCCTTTGTTGCTGAGGGTTTGGCTCGGTCTTGATAGATCAAGTTTATCTTGGGTCTGCGATAAACCTTGGTTTAGTGGGAGCTTTTGTAGTGGTTATTCGAGCATATAAATAGGAATGGTGAGTTCTTCTAGAATCAAGATAAAGAAGTTCAACGGTAAAAACTTTGAGCTATGGAAGCTTAAGATGGAGGACCTTCTTGTAGACAAAGAACAATGGATCGTTGTGGATCCTTGTACACAGCCTACTGGTACACAACCTACTAGCACACAGACGACTGGTACACAACCTACTAGTAGAAAAACTACTAGTACACCACCTATTGGTATGTCGAAGGAAGATTGGGAGGAGTTGGACAGAAGATCAAGGAGTACTATTCGACTCTGTCTGGTAGATTCGATGTTGTTGAATGTCTCGGGAGAATCTACAGCCAAGGAACTATTGGATAAGTTAGGGAATTTGTATCAATCGAAGTCCCTGGTAAACAAGTTGTTTCTTCGAAAGAAGTTGTATCATCTTAGGATGAAATATGTAGATTTTGTGACAAAACATCTAAATTCATTTAATACTCTGGTAAGTCAACTTGTCTCTGTTAATATTACGATTGCAAAAGAAGATAAGTGTATTACTTTGTTATGTTCTTTTCCAGACTCTTGGGATAATCTGGTTGTAGCAATTGGTAGTACCACTCAATCTACATTGAAGTATGAGGATGTAGTTGCATCCTTGTTATTTGAAGAGATGAGGCAGAAAAGCATGGATGGTCATAGCACATATGCTTTATTTGTAAGAGGTCATACTCAAGACAAGAATCCTGGTAAGTCTTCGGGGGGTAGATCTAAATATACAGGTAGATATAAGTCTCTAGTAAAATCTTTGAGGAAATGTTGGAAGAGAGGTAAAACATGGCATTATAAGAAAGATTGCAAGTCTAAGAAGGTTGATAAACCAAAGGGATCTGATAGTACCTCTACCACGGAGGCAAAAACCTCCATTGAAGAAGGAGGTGATGTTTACCTAGAATCTATAGGTACACATGCAGACCGTGATGTATGGTTGATCGACTTAGGTGCGTCATACCATATGACTCCTCACAGGGAGTGGTTTTGTGAATATGAAAAATATGATGGTGGTGATGTATTCCTAGGAGATGACTCGATAGCCAAAATCATGGGATGTGGAAGGGTTAAGTTGATGCTAAAGATGGAAGGATTATAACTCTCCCCGGGGTTCTACACATTCCAAAACTAGCCGGGAGCCCAATATCTGTAAGCAAGTTGGATGATGCAGAAGTGGATACTGTATTAGGAAAGGGCACTTGCAAGATGGTACGAGGAGAAATGGTGTTGATGAGGGGAGTTTGGTGTGGAACTCTGTACAATTTGTTGGGAATAACTTATACTAATGGGTGTAACAGTTTTGTTGTCCATGAGCAGACAAATAAAGAAGACAAGGCCGATATTGTCCCTGGAAAGAAGACCATGTTGTGGCATCAAAGACTAGGGAATATTGGAGAAAAGGGCCTTTGAACACTACACGATAAAGGTATGGTTGAAGGTATGTCTAATTGCACTCTGGATTTTGATTTCTTTGAACATTTCATATATGGAAAACATAATCGATTAAGATTCCCATCTGGTGCTACAAGAGCAAAGGGGATCTTAGAGTTGATACACAGTGATGTGTTTGGATATGTGTATGTTCCATCACTAGGTAAATCTGTGTATTATGTTTCATTCATATATGATTTCTCAAGGAACACATGGATTTATTTTCTTAGAAATAAATCTGAGGTATTTGATAAATTTAAAGATTTTAAGACTCTGGTAGAAAATCAGATAGAGAATAAAATAAAGGTAGTGAGGATAGACAATGGTGGAGGATTATACCGGAATGAATTCAAAGAATTTTGTAAGAAGTGTGGTATAGAACAACATAAGACTAATCCATACACACCTCATTATAATGAAATTGGAGAAAGGATGAACGAGACACTGATGGAAAAATCAAGGAGCATGCTCAGTGGTGTCGAGTTAGGACAAGAATTCTGGGCAGAGGCAGCGGGCACAACATGTTACTTGGTCAATCGATCACCTCATCAGTGTTGGATGATAAAAATCCACACGAGGTATGGACTAGAAAGAAACCGTCTCTTGAACATCTTAGAGTGTTTGGTTGTGATGTTTATGTGCATGTTCCAAAGGAAAATAGGAGTAAGCTAGATAAAAAGGCTGAAAAGTGTATCTTTATTGGTTATAAAGATGGTGTGAAAGTTTACAAGCTTTGGAACCCAAAAACTAAGAAGACTGTTTATAGTCGGGATGTTGTGTTTAGAGAGGTAAAAGATGTTTCCAAACATGAATTCCTACCAAGGCATGAAAGAACCTGAGAAAATAGAGTTTGAGTTGGATGATGCAAAATCTGAATCATCTGAAGAAGATGACGCAGAAGAAGAAGAACCTCATACCCCAATAGTGAGGAGATTAGTGAGGGAAAGAAGGAAACCAAAAAGGTATAGTCCACCTGATTTTCGTTCTAATTTTTCTTTATCTATTACTAATGATGATCCCAGAACTGTGAGGGAAGCAGTGAATTCAGAGGATAGTAAACTATGGAAGAAGGCCATGATTGAAGAAATGAATGCCTTGGATAAGAATGAGGCATGGGATATAGTTGAGTTTCCAACTAGAAGAAAATCCGTTGGTAGCAAATGGTTGTTTAACAAGAAGTTTAATGCAGAAGGAAAGGTGGAGAAATACAAAGCTCGGTTAGTAGCAAAAGGTTATTCCCAGGTAGAGGGAATTGACTTTGGTGAGTTTTTTTCTCCTGTTGCCAAGTTAACGTCTATTAGATTTCTTTTATCTATTGTTGTTTCTTTTGATCTTGAAGTGGAACAGATGGATGTGAAGACAACCTTCCTACATGGGGATCTAGAAGAAGAAATCTACATGAAGCAACCAGAAGGCTTTGTAGTGAACTGAAAGAAAGCGTTGGTCTGTAAGCTGAAGAAGTCACTATATGGTCTGCAACAATCACCTAGGATGTGGTACCAAAATTTTGACACATACATCCTTGGATTGGGATTTGTGAGAAGCAAGGTTGATCACTATGTATATTCCAAGCAGGTTGGTAATCACTTCATTTGTGTAGTGTTGTATGTTGATGACATGTTGCTGGTAGGAAATAACATGGATGTTATCAAGGAGGTGAAATCACAACTATCTTCCAAATTTGACATGAAGGATCTCGGTGATGCTAACTTCATTCCGAGAATGGAGATTAAAAGAGATCATGCAAATAAGAAACTCTGGTTGAATCAGAGAAAATATCTTGAGATGATATTGCAGAGGTTTAATAAGCATGGAAGTAAACTGGTTAAGCTTCCTATTCCTATAGGTGTAAAGTTATCTGCATATTAGTGTCCCAAGACACAGGAAGAAGAAGAGGACATGTCCCATGTTCTATATGCCAGTGCAGTTGGCAGTTGATGTATGCAATGGTCTGTACTAGACTGAACATTGCACATGCAGTGGGAGTTTTGAGTAGGTATATGTCAAAACTAGGGAAGGAGCATTGGACACTAGTAAAGAGGGTCTTCAGGTATCTTCGTGGTACTACCAGTTATGGATTGTGCTACTAAGGAAGACCAAAATTGGACATAGTTGTGGACATACATGGCTTTGTTGATGCAGAATGGGCTGGAGATCTCGATTTTAGAAGATCTACACATGGGTATGTGTTTAACCTATTTGGAGGAGAAATCAGTTGGATGAGCAAAAGACAGGCTATGGTGGCACGCACAACTACAAAAGTTGAATACATGGCAACCACTCATGCAAGCAAGGAAGCAGTATGGTTACAGAGATTGTGTTCAGGTATTGGGTTGGTACAACAAGCAGTGAGATTAGAGCAATGGGATTGGGAGTATACGGAGGAGTAATGAAATAACTACGGACCCACAGAACCATGACAAAACTTATAGAATTTGACTAAGTGTTGATAGATCGTGGGGTTATAGACAAGAAGGATAGTGGGAGTATGGAGAAGAGTCGTAACATATCGCGGACCCATGGTAAGTGATGGAGAATTTGGCTAAGTATAAGAAGTGGAATGACATGGTGGGGTCACTGATATGGACAAGGAAATCACGAGATCCCATGTTCCCATTATCCACTAATCAGTTGTCAGTGAGATATAGATCTAGAGGTGGTCAAATACATGTACTATAAATTGATATCATATAATGAATACATATGTTGAAGATGGCTTAAAGCATTTTCTACCAAGTTCTTGTCTCTTGTTGTCTTGTGCTCTATTTCTTAACATGTTATTAGATCTCTTATGGTCTTAAGGGCATGGTAGCACCATGGTAGTTTTCCATGGAAGGTGAGGAGTTGCGACTCCTTAATGGTAGTCATCTATGAGAGGTGTAGCCAATGGTAAAAAAGATGTAAGAGCTAAGTTGAATGCATGTTCATGGTAGTGATCCATACGCTAGTCTCAACAAGGTGGATCCACATACAAAAAGTTCCAGCAAATTTCACTTCTAAATAAAGATAAAGAACCATGAGCACGTTATCCTTGCACTATCAATGTGGATCTTAGTTATGGATGCGGTATCTATAGCAAGGCATTGTAAAAATTTAAGGTAAATCTAAATCTTTATGTTTGAGGAGAGTTTATATACTCAATGGGATATTATAAAATTGCTCGTTAGATTAGAAGATTTCCATCTATGGGCTCTTATTATATGTTACATATTGTTAAGTGGATTTGAAGAGTTATTTCCTATTGAACTGTTGAGGCCAATTTCTAACCTTTTATTCCAGATCTCAGATCTCATCTTCCTCTTTGTAAATTAAATACTTTCCTTCCCTAGCAATAAATCATTCAACTTTGAATATTAATATAACTATGTTTGCAGTGCTCTATATTGGTCTCCATTTACAATACTTTGTAAAGGGCTAGACCTTTAATGTTGCAGATTTATTGATGGATTGTCACTGCTATGTATCTATATGACCTTCTAATTAACTTGAGAAAACACTCTAGTGAATTACTCATCTAGATTGCACTAGTTATTCACCAACGATTCAAGAAATCCATCTGTGTCCAAATTTGATTGGTTGACTCATACACTGCTAATAAAGAGGGGAATCATAGATATTGAACAATTAAGTCCAATTTCCTCCTCTACACCCTAGCCTTCTTTAAAAAATCTAAGAATTCTTCTTGGCCATGAGATCACTCACATATTTGTTTAATGATTTTCCCAACAATCTATTTCAATGATCTATTCAATGATATGATCATTGCCAAGGGGTTTTTACAATAGTGATCTACAAAGAATTCAAAGATAAAAACCAACCATATCATCCCATCGTATGTTAGCAATAACTTCCAAGTTTTGTAATATTGGTGCAATGAGGATCAATTTACTATTATCTTAAGAATTTGAGGTCATTTCTAGTTTCTATAATTTATTGCGGAAAATATTAGTTGTAAATGACTTCAATAGAATATATGCCTAAAAATAGAGGCAATCGACAAAATTCTTTCTACATTTATGTGGAGGGACTCTATCTTATGCTTCTACCAGATGCACATGAGGAGATTATTGTTGGTCTTATTATTAAAGGGTAAATTTGCAAGAATACCTCTTTTTGTGATGAATAAAACATATTTGTTAACCACACATATTGTTCCAAGAGCTGCCTACACAAGGATGACTCATTCGGTATTTTAAATGGCTCAAAGTCAAGAATTATTAGTTTTACTGAACACTTCAATACTCACCATTTAAGACAACACAATCACAATACACAAGGAACTCTTCAATATATTCTAACTTGTTTGCAAGTTTCGCAAGCCAAAGTTGAACTTCTTCAAACTTTGTCATAGGTTCAACATGATGAAATACACCTCAAGAGTCAACAACTTCTACAACATTCTAAACTAGTATTTGTTCAGAACAATCATTTATTTAATTTTGATGTCCATTCATTTCAAAATACATATTCTAATCAATAGTCAACACACTATCAATACACTAATGTAACTACAAATGAAGATTCAAATGAAGTTGAAATTATACATGAACCTAAATTTCAAGAGTTTACCGATGAAAACCTTTCAATGGTGCAACAACATGGAGTAAATCAACTTCCATAGAAACAAAATCATCTTTCCAAGCCTATAATCAGACCTTGGGATGAAACCTATCACAACAAACACAGAACAAGACTAAAATGTGATAAGGAAGTCACCTTTCAATATTCTTGACTATTCTAGATGAATCCACTTCCAAAGTGCGAGATTCCTTCAAGGAGATTCCACTTCACATGTTGCAATTCAACATTAGAATGCTAAGGGACATCATTGTCATTGAGTTGGTCACATGGAGAATTAGTGTTATGATCTCCATCCTTGTCTTCATTGTTGAAAGACAAATGATCATTCAGATAAATATAAAAAGAGGAAGAAATTTGAAAAGGAAACAATTCATTATGGTTGGATAAGTTCTAGGTGATGGAATCAACAAGTCAAGAAGTTGCTTAAGTCTTGCCATTAAGTTCAAACATAAATAAATATGTATTTGTGTAAAGAAGCTACAAAAGCAAATGAATTTCAAACAATTGTTATGGATGATGATTTTGGCATGATTGGGGCCCATTTTAAAAATTGAAAATTGAGTGAGATCGGAAGAGAAGTTCAAACATAAATAAATATGTATTTGTGTAAAGAAGCTACAAAAGCAAATGAATTTCAAACAATTGTTATGGATGATGATTTTGGCATGATTGGGGCCCATTTTAAAAATTGAAAATTGAAGTACATGAATAAAATGATATTCTCATGCACCTCAAGGTGAGGAGTACATTGATGAAATCAAAATGGTTAGTGGTCAACCAAAACCACCACATTAATTAAGTCAAAATGGTTAGTTATAAACCAAAAAAACCCACCAAATACAATGATGAACCATTGAAGAATAAAATAATCTAAAAGCTCAAGCTTGGATCCCTTTAACAATCTTTTGTCCTTTCACTTGACAAGGAAGAATAGTCACAAGATCTAGAACTAGAAGAGACTACTCCAACCATATCTTGTCATGCATTAGTTGGCATCAACACTCCTCAAACTCTTGAGATAGAAGGATATATCAAAAATAAAAAGGTAACGATGTTGATTGATTATGGTAATACCTACAACTTCATTAATTTAAAATTAACCAAACTTTGCAATTGCTCTATATATCTAGCTCTAGAGTTTCAAGTAATGATTGCAGATGGAGGTACCATAAATTGTTTGGGGAAGTGCCATAGTATTAAGGTCACTACAGTGGAATATTTATTGGATAGTCCAACAATTACAATCAAATGGGTGGTGTTGATGTTTTATTAGGGTTCCAATGGTTACAATGATTGGGAATAATGGCTCTCAATATCCAGGAACTTTTCATGAGATTTTCCTCAAAAGAAAAGGAAATTTAACTCAAAGGTATCTAAGGTAAACCCTCTAAGGTGATAAACACTCACAACATGACATAATTGCTAAAAAAAAGGACATTGTGGTGTAATTACAAAATTGTGCTCATTAGATGTTCAAACATCCAGATCCTCTATTCTTGTGGATCTCCAAAAAGTTACCGACAACCATTCCAAGGTATTTGGAGACATACCTAAAGGTATTCCACTTGCTCGAGAATGAAACCATGCTATTTATCTGCAATTGGGAAGTGTACCACCAAACAACAGGTCTTATAGGTACCCATATGCACAAAAGAGCGAGATTGAGCATATGAATAAAAAAATGTTAGAAGTTGTCATCATTCAACCTAGCCAAAGTGATTTCACTTTAGCAGTGGTGATGATTTACAAATAGGAAGGTTCATGGCATATGTTTCCATATTATAGAGAGCTTGACAAAATGACCACTAAAGACAAGTTTCCTCTTCCTGTCATTGATGAATTATTAGATGAATTGCAAGCAATAATTTTATTTACCAAGTTAGATCTTTGTTCTAGATATCATCAAATCAAAATGAGGTAAGAAGAAATTCCTAAAACAACCTTTAGAACACATGAAGGTCAATATGAGTTTTTGGTGGTGTTGTTTGGCCTTACTAATGCCCTTCCACATTTCAAAGCTCGATGAATTATATTTTCAAATCCTTCCTCATAAAATTTGTGTTATTTTTTTTTTATGATATACAAATATACAACAAATCTTGGGTACAACATGTTGACATAATCTTAAAACTATTGGAAGAGAAACAACCACATTAGAGAGCTCGACAAAATGACCACTAAAGATAAGTTTCCTCTTCATGTCAATGATGAATTATTAGATGAATTGTAAGGAATAATTTTATTTACCAAGTTAGATCTTTGTTCTAGATATCATCAAATCAAAATGAGGTAAGAAGACATTACTAAAACAACCTTTA
This sequence comes from Picea abies, assembly GCA_900067695.1. Lineage (NCBI taxonomy): Eukaryota > Viridiplantae > Streptophyta > Pinopsida > Pinales > Pinaceae > Picea > Picea abies. The sequence goes on from CBVK0102151033.1 coordinate 10,065, forward strand.
GAACACATGAAGGTCAATATGAGTTTTTGGTGGTGGTGTTTGGCCTTACTAATGCACCTTCCACATTTCAAAGCTCGATGAATTATATTTTCAAACCCTTCCTCATAAAAATTGTGTTATTATTTTTTTTATGATATACAAATCTACAACAAATCTTGGGAACAACATTACAACATGTTGACATAATCTTAAAACTATTGGAAGAGAAACAACCACATGCAAAGTCTCCCAAGTGTGCCTTTGCGGTTGAGGAATTGGAATATTTGGGTCATATTGTATTTCATGAAGGTGTCAAAGTGGACCCCAACAAAATCAAAGCTATGATGGAATGGTTAATTCCTAAAACCTTAAAGAATCTTATAGGATTCTTAGGATCGACGAGATATTACTGCAAGTTTGTTAGGAATTATGGTCAAATAGCAGCATATCTAACAATGATATTGAAAAAAAGGCATTTTATTGGACTTGAGAAACAACTAAAGCTTTTGAAAAACTCAAGGAGGCTATGTGTACAACTCCTATCCTAGCCATGCTTGACTTCACAAAAACATTTATATATTGTGGAGTGTGATGCCTCAAGGCATGACATTGGTGCAATTTTTATGTAAGAAGGAAGGTCCCTTGTATTTTGTTGACCCAATTTATGGCTCAACCAATTTTCAAAAGCTTGCAAAGAATTGCAAGACCCTGAACAAATATTACTATGTCACCTTTCCCAATCATTTACTAAGTATGTAAAAATAGACAGGGGTCCCACTAGGAAATGTCTTGTACAATGAAGACTTATACATATTGTACTCCTTGAAACAAGAATGACATAAGTTTTGATGTATTTATAGTTTGGA
>CBVK0102151045.1:0-12654 GCA_900067695.1 Picea abies
AAAAGTTCTTTTACAAGCTTCTGCTCAACTCCAATGGAAAAACAGACTGTACCATTGGGATCAGAACACATTAAACTTATATGCAAGATTATGTTGTAGATATTGAATCCAATATGATAGCTTCAAGAAAGGCTAGGGTTATAAATGACTCAGGAGATCGAGAGAAAGTAAAACAAAAAGAACAGGTCGGTACATCTGGAACTAAAAAAAATTAAGAGGATAAAATTGAAGAAATGTCTAGAATCATTAAGGATTTATCTAATAAACTAGCTAGAATGGAAATTGAAAGGAGGAGATCCGATAAAAGAAATCCAAACCAATTTAGAAGGCATTTAAATCCTCCCCAAGTTTTACAAAAATAAATAAGAAATGAGGATCAACCAATTCAAGCACATATGAAAAATGGAAATTTGGTTGATAACTTTATGGTAGAAGGATCCGAAGAATTTGATGAGGAAATGAATATGATGGAAGGTGATATTTTTTATATACATCTGACCCAAGATGAATATGAGAATTCCTTGAGCTTTAATCAATATTTTTATGAATATGATAACAAAAATCAAACTGATACATCATCATCTCAATATAGGGCTTTCTCATATGCCTTGCAAGATGAAATTCATAAAAAAATATGACCTTAGACATAAGTCAAATGAAAATGCATCCAAAAATAATAATCAAGGTCAATTAGATAAAGCACAAAACATAGATGAAGAGAAGGAAGTGACAGTTTAAAAAAAAAAAACATGATCATCAAACAATTAAGAAAATAGATACAGAACACAAAGAAACAGAGAAAATGAGTAGTTCATTCAATTTAGAAAATGAATTAAATAAGATCAGAATTCCTCTTCCTTTGTTGGAAATTGCAAAAAATCTTGTTTATCGCAAACAAGACTTGAAAATGATATATTTCTCAATTGCAACAACACAACCCGATACTTTAAATCTATGGGATGAAAGGCCCACTATCATGTTTTGATCTCATATTGAGGAAGGAGGAAAAACAATAGCACCCTTCTACATTTCACTGACTATCGATGAACATCTTTTGCACAATTGTATGTTGGATTCAAATGTTTCTCATAATTTAATGCCTAAAATAGTCATGGAGAAGCTAGTTTTACAAATCACAAGACCATACCATGATTTGTACTCATTTGATGCTATAAAATTTAGATGTTTACGGATGATCAAATATCTTGTAGTACATTTAGCCCAAATTCCTATAAAAAATGTTTTGATGGATGTGGTTATGGACAATGAACTATAGAATAATTTTATCTAGATCTTGGGAAATAAAATTAGGTGGTTCATTACAAATGGATATGACATATGCCACTATTCCAATTTTTGGAGGAGAAACCATGAGACTTTATAGGGAAACCAAACTTGCTTACAAAGTCAATGACCCTAATAATCCCAATAATTATCATGTTTATTCAAAAGATCAAGACCCGGGATGCTTCATTCTATCTGTGAATAATGAACCAGAAGTTTGAACATAAATTGCAAATACTCTTTATATTGAAAATGATGAGTTGTTAAATGGAATGTGGAAAATGTATTTTGGTGTAGCTTCCGCCTAGGAGGGTTCTGGAGCTAGTATACTTTTAATTTCACCTTCTAGTAGGTTGTTTCCATTTTCTTTTAGATTGCAATTTGAAACAGATTCCACAAATAATGCTTTTGAATATGAAGCTTTAGTGTTAGGTTTATAAGTAGTTGGGGGAATGAAAATTGTAAATCTCATCGTCTATGGTGATGAAAAATTAATTGTTAAGCAAATAAAGAAGATATATCAAGAAAAACATCTTAGGATGAGATACATAGGGAATTTTGCTTGGGAATTAATTAAGAACTTACTTTTAACATTCAACATTCATGCAATTCCAAGGCACTCAAATCAATAGGCATATTCACTAGTAGTGGAAGCAAGTACATTAAGAGCTCTTGAAGTTCCAAATATTAAATATGAAGTCAAGATGAGGTACAAACCTTCAATTCCTGATAATGTTAAACATCAGAAGGTATTTGAATATAACCAACAAATTGAGAAGTTTTTGGAAATGGATGATGAATTTTCTGCAACTCATATTGATCAAGAAGATGAAAAAGATAATGAAATAATAAATCAAAATCGTCATTTAGTTCCTAAAATGAAAAATATGATTGTTAATCATAAAATGATGCTATTAAGAAATAATCAAATTCTAAAAGGATTAGCACCTCTAGAGAAACTATTTGATAAATATGTCATTGTTGTTAAACCTATTGTTCATCCTTAGATTGAAGAAGTGGAATATTGCAACATTGGTACAAAGCAAGAACCAAAAAATATCAAGATTTCAAAGTTTCTACCTGCTGATAAGAAAATCAAGTATGTGGATTTATTTAAAATTTTTATTGAAGTGTTTGCATGGATGTACAAAGATTTAAAGACTTATGACACTAGCATAATTCAACATAGAATTCCTCTTAAGGTGGGATCTAAACTATTAAGACATAAACTAAGATAGGTAAATCCCATTCTTTTCCCAGTAATTGAGAAGGAACTAAAAAAATTGTTAGATGAAAAAATTATAGTTCCTCTTAGGTATTCTTCCTGGGTTGCAAATTTAGTACATGTCAGAAGGAAAAATGGTGAAATCGGAGCATGTGTTGATTTCATAAATACTAATAAGTCTTCATTAAAGGATAATTATTCTCTCTAAAAAATGGACCATATTTTACAAAGGGTAGTGGGAGCTAACGTAATTTCTATGATTGATGGTTTTTTGGCCTATAATAAAATTGTTGTGCATAAATAATATAGGGAGTTGACTGCATTTACCACACCTTGGGGAACCTTTATGTATGAAAAAATGGCCTTTGGTCTAATGAATGCATGAGTAATCTTTCATAGGGTGATGTATATATCATTTGTTGGAGAGAAAGATAAATTCATTGTTATTTATTTAGATGATCTAACTATTTTCTCCAAGTCAGATGATGAGGACTTAAAACATCTTAAGCAAACTTTTATTAAATGAAAAAAGTATGGTTTGTCACTTAATCCTAAGAAATCCCACTTTGCTATGCAGGAAGGAAAATTGGACACATTGTATCAAAGGAAGGGGTGAATATTGACCCTCAAGATGTTGAAGCAAGTAAATTTATTATCCTGCCAATAAACAAGAAAGAAATCCAATCATTTCTTGGTAAAATCAACTTTTTTAGGAGGTTCATTCCTAATTTTGTTGAAGTTGTGAAATATTTGACAGACATGCTGAAGAAAGATAGTGAAGTTAAATGGTCTTCAGAGGCTAGGTATCCATTTGATCAAATCAAGAAATCTGTGGGAGAAGTTCCATTCCTAGTAAGTCCAAATTACTCAAAGGAATTTATTTATTTTTCCTTTTACTCTAATAACACTATTGTCGTAGTCCTTTTACAATGAAATGAGGAAAATCATGAACAACCAATCTCATTTTTTAGAAAGAGTTTAAGAGATTCTGAACTCAAGTATAACATCATGGAAAAACAAGCTTATGAATTGGTTAAAGCTTTGAAATCTTTTAGAGTTTATGTGCTCCATTCCAAAATAATTGCCTATGTACCTAGTAGCACAGTGAAAGAAATTATGAATCAACTTGATAGCGATGGAAAAAAAGGAAAATGGATAGAAAAAATCCATGAGTATGACCTCGAAATAAAACTAAAAAAAATTGATTAAAGGTCAAGTTTTAACAAAATTTCTAGCAAAATCAAATTGCGGAGTTCTTGGAATAAATTAGATTTTAGAAATAACAAAAAATCCTTCAATGGAGTTTGGGCAAGTAGATTTTCAGCAACCTCTAATAAAGGTACATGTCAAGTTTTCTCTATCTCCTTGGTATAAATATATTGTTTTTTATTTGCAAACTTTTGAATGTCCACTTGATTTCAGTCAAGAAAAAGCTAGATCTCTTAAACTTCAAGCAATCTTGAGTATTGAATATTAGATAAAAATATTTATTGGAATGATCCTTTGGGTATTTTGTTAAACTGTATTGTTTAATAAGAAATTGAGGGAATCATAGATGAATTTCACAAAGGAATATGTTGATGACATCATGCTTGGATAGCCACGGCATACAAAATTTTGAGAATAGGCTATTACTGGCAAAAACTATTCCCGGAAGTAATTGCAAAGGTGAGATATTGTAAATAAATTTAGATTTTTGCAAGTAAACAAAAGCTTCTTTCATTACCACTAGTTCCTATAAAATTTGAAGCCCCTTTTCAGCAATGGGGACTTGACTTCATATATGAAATTCATCCTGCATCTAGTGCACAACACAAGTGAATTCTAACTGCAACAGACTATTTTTCCAAATGGGTGAAAGCGATTCCCACCAAATTTTCTACTGACACAGTTGTAATCAAATTCCTTGAAGAAAACATTCTTGTTAGATTTGGATGTCCTGGGAAAATCATAATATACAATGCTCAATCTTTTAAATCCCTTGAAATGATAGACTTTTGTCAAAAATCTAACATCATTCTTGGACATTATACTACCTATTATCCTCAAGGTAATGGGTTAGCATAATCATGAAACAAAAGTTTAATGAGGGTCATTAAGAAAGTGATGAATAATAATAAAAGGGCTTGGCATTCTCACTTGAAATTTGCACTATGGGCCAACATAAGAAGCATTAAAAGATCCATAAGTATATCTCCATTCCAATTAATTTATGGCATTGATGTTGTACTTCCTATCAATCTTGCTTTACCTGTGATGAAATTGTTGTGGGAAAATGAAGAGGAACCTAATGACCTTACTAGAAGAATGAACCAGTTGACTGAAGTACAACAAACCAAAGAGTAGGTTAATGAGAAATTTCAGGAATATTAAGACAAGATGGATGAAATCCATTTTTGATAGGAGAGAAAAAAAAAAATCGTTCTTGGTGACTTGGTGCTAAGATGGGATAGCATGAGACAAGATCATGGAAAACATGGAAAGTTTGATCATTTATGTTGGACCTTACAATATTATTGCAGTTGAAGGAAATAACTCAATTTCCCTTAAGAATCTAGAAGGAGATTTGCTGAAATTTCATGTGAATGGGTGGTTCCTAAAACATTTTATTAAGTTTTAAAGTCTCTTAATTTTCATTCATTGTATATAACCATTTTGGATTAACATTGGATTTCACTTTTTCGTAAATTTTTAAAAAGAAAAAAATAAATTTTAGCAAATATTTTGTAAATATTTTTTGGCTCTGAAGTATGTCTTACACAAACTCATCATTATTACTTTATAAATACGCATGATCTAGTTAAAATAAAAATCAGAATTTTCTTTCTTAGAATATTTTTTATCGCACTTAACATAGATTATTGCAAAGCCAAATAAATATTCTCTTTAAAATAAGTAGATCCTTATGTTCTCAAACTTTATAAATATTAATTGAAAAGGTTGTTCTAACTACTAATGAATATTTTGACATGTTACTTTTAAACCAGAAAGGAGAACATCTTGTTTTTTTCCTCATGAAAGTTGAAAATGTATGTTTTGGGTAATTCTTTCTAAGTAGAGGCTCTAGTGTCAAACTAATAACTGATTGTTACTCAAGACATGCTACTAATTTGGAATATTTTGGAAAGAAAATATTTATGAGCATACTTTATCACTCGGGTATTTCTAACTCATCCTCGATTAACAAACATCATCCCTTAGTGTGTAAAACATATTGATTGCCCCCATCTCATGTAAAGTTTCAAACAAATTGAAAGAGATGGTGAAAGGAATTTCAATTAGGAAATGTAGGTATCTTTACCAAGGCTATGGATGATTGATGGCAATGAAGCAATGCCTGCGATGTCAAGGTGATTGCACCATAGGCTATGGACGCTTTTTGACAATGTAGCAACACCATGAGGATGAGGGACATTACCAATGAGTATATTTATCTATTACTCAATCAAATTAGTTTCCTCATAAATAACACCATAATTTTGTCATAATATAAAATATTTATCTATAAAGCCAAAAATTCTTGAGTTGTTAAACATCTCTTATAAATTTGACTCTTTAGCCAAAATTTATTACTGCATTACCCTAGATAGTTCCTAAGTAAAGTTGAATGGGTGAAAACATTTTTATCCTTTTATAGTCTTACTTTTTAAAAACATGTTAAAATGTGAAATTATTAGTAGTTCGGTCTCTTCAATTATAGATTAAACAATACAATTGAGAAGAGAAAGGATTTTCTTTTTAAAGAGAAGTTGACATTTACTAGGAGTGTTTAGAATTAGTTTTATTTTTTAGAATAATGACTCCATACCCAATAATGAAATCACCTAGTAAACAATGCTTTAGTGCCTCGTAGGGAGACACCATCCCCATTGGAGCCAGATATTTTAACATTGTCTAAATTTTTTATAAAAAAAATTAAAATTTTTAGAAATAAGATTTATAATTTTTCAAGTAGATATTAAATAGTTAAATAAGTTGTTTTAAATTTTATTTTAGATATTTATAAACAATATTGAAAATAAATCTTAACCTTAGCTTGATTTTATTAAGTTTTTATATTAATTTTGATACAATTTAGTTTTGAAATTTAATTTTTAGCTTTAAATCTCATTTTATATTAATACTTTATGTATAAATAAAGTTCGGTTATATATAGGATTATAACACGCCATCATACAAGATCTACAGTTCACAATGCATCGTTGCCCCTCCCGTCTTTACAATGTTTAAAGAATAGGCGACCCCCCGCGGTAATATGAAGCAGTTTTTGAAAATGTGATGTGGCGATCAAAGAATGCACTGCGGCCCCTCCCTTGGTGGATTCCAATACCACGATCGACCCCTTGCAGAAAACAACTTACCTCCAATAAAGGTATGGCGTGGATTTACAATAAACTTAATAAATGTGAGTTTTACAATATATATTATTTCATTTATATATTTTTATGACCATTGAAAAAGTACCTGCCATGTATTATCGAGTCATCTGCCATGTGTATCCATTCAGAATCAACCACGAGTACCCAATAAAAATTTTCCCCGTGTCCAATTTAAAAATATATATATATATATATCAAATAAAACAAAACTAAAACAAAGGTTAATAATAAATAAAGTGTTAGTCCTTAAAGTTTCACTTGATTGCTAAAGGGAAAGCTAGCACATCATTAAGTTATTGCAATGGATTATATATATAAATTTATATTGGGTGGATCAGGATGAATAAGAAAGGTAGAGGAAATTAGGTTCAAATCCAACTAAAGGGTAGCATTTCATAGGTCAAAGGCAAGCTGATGAACAATAAACATTTAGAGAGATAACATGAAATGGAAGAAGAAAACACTTAATGAATGTGAAGGCCCTACAATATGCTCATCCTTCTACATTCATGAAGAAGATATTTAGACCAAAATATCATTTTAATTTAAATCAAAATATCTGAAAAACAAAATACAATTTATAGAGAATGAACAGTAGAATATATGTTTTCAGTAAATCTACAAATGTGTAATGACTAATGCATTGCAAGAATCATAATTGTCATCATATAAGAAGAAGGAAAATTGATATGGAACACAAGTAAATTGTTCATAAACTTGATGCTCTGAGCATGAAAATGCAGAAATTACAGAGCACAAATTTACATCGTATTCAAGACTATAATATCTCCCTCTCGGGTCCCCCCTTTTATTACATTGCAAATGATGAAATAAATAGAAAATACAACCTCAGAGCAGTTACCAACAATTTGGAACAAATATCTCAAAATCTTACTAAAAATAAAACAATCCATGATCTATTTGCAAGAAATATGGGATAGTGAAGTCCAATGCCTTCCAATTTGTGTTCTGGAGTTATCTTGTTAATTTCTCTGCCGCCTGTAGCTCGAATCTCTTCTTGATCTACTACCTAAAAATAATGAGATCAATTTAAACAAGAAATTCATCCTTTGACTGCCACTCTCCTCCATCATATCTGGAACTAATCCTTGACTACTGATTATATGCCTTAGGGTACACATTAACTGAGATTTGATCCACAAATTTTTCCTCTATTTTTCAATGATTTGCCCAAATCCTGTAGTTGTTGCAATCTAGAGATGATAGTTTAACTTTTGATAATATTCTGGACAATTTTGTTCTTATTAGAGAAAGATTTCTTCCAAACCGTTGAGAAATTTCAAAAACCATCTTAGATCAAGGTAAATTGACTAATTCTGGAAGTGGGTTTTTAATGGTTTTGGAAGATTCATTACCATTTGATCAGAAATGGAGCCCGAAATTTGCCTCCTTTTATGATGACGGGAACTAATAATTATCTTAACAATATTCTCTTCCATATGGAACTAGTATCTTCCCATCATATCCATCTTCCTTATTAACAAAGAAGATGATCATAACTTGAATCTTAGGCAATATTTATGGCACACTTGTGAGCACACCATTCAGTTGGATACAAATGGTGGAATAAACATGAATCCATCTACACAAAAGTCTCCAATTGGGAATCCATCATGTCCTGATTGTGCATTATCATTATGTAAGGTAAAATATCCATTACACACTACAACACACCAACTAGAAGAGCCAAAAGTATTGTGAGATCTGCATGTAATTCATTAATTGAATACAGAGTACCAAAAGTGAAATCAATGCCACGGATCCAAAGGCATGTTACCTCGACGAGCCAAAGATGCATAAGCAAATACATAAGTAAATTTCAATATATATATATATATATATATTGTTGCAGAGAGGAGGGCCAACATGCCGTCGAGATATTTAATTGTTGTCCTCATCAAAATTCCATATGTATTTATAAAAGAACATTGGTATAAGTGTTGCCAATGCTGAAAATTTTCCTTTTTTCTATTTAGTGGGAGTAATCCCACATGAATGGGAAAACAATGAGTTTCATGTGTTTATATGCACCATCATTTCCACACATAATCGACACGTGGTGCAATGTTATGGCCCCTTGCGGGATTTCTCCTTGGCGCTTGGTTTTGAGTCCATATGTTTTCATATGGCCTTGTCCTCGGGCTTTGGTGAATGACTTAGAGATTGGGTGTTGTTATAGCCCCAATATTTTTTATAAAAATTATTAATACCCTACATAGAAGCTCGAGAACCAAAGAACCTCAGAAACCAATTTTTAACCCAAAGAAACCCAAGATATAGACTTGATCATGAACATAAGAATATAGATATTTTGATGAAAGGGTAAAAATGGAAAGCTCATACAATTGGTGCTTGTAGGAATAATATTTTTTGGTGCTACAAGAATGACCTCATTCTTGCAACAAAGTGAAAATTTGATATGGATTTTTATATGTAGTTTTAGGTCCTAACACTAGCTCTAACTAGGGGATGATGCTCTCCCTGTGAGGAATCAAGAACTCGCAGGCCATCATGCCTTAGTCCACTACTGTAACTCATCCTTGTAACTTCTCAATGTGCTCTAATAACAACCTTGCTCAACTGAATACAAGCCACAATTTCCAACCAGACTGAAACTGAAACCTGTCTGCCAGTGCCACTATTGGGATTATGGAGTCATATTATTGATCTATGACACACTGTCCAACTGAAAACACAAATTCTGAACTAAAATTGGAAACCAACATGCTTTTGAAATAAGTTTATTTATGTACATCCTACTCTAACCAGCTATGCCAATCAGATCAAGTATAGGTAAACTTCCAATGTTGTCAAGTAATAATTTGATCAACAAAATGATTTTGTTGGTTGCAGGTGAATAAAAGACTGCATAAAAACTGAAATGTTTGTAACATAAATACAATATGCAACCTATACTTACTACTGCATTTTTCTTACACTTCGAATGTTATAGCTTTGAAGACCTATGAAAAGATAGTCTCCATATAGAGGCCACCGGATCTTGAAAATCATGACATAACTCCAGTTGGTGCCATGAACAAAACTATTGTTCTGAATCAAATGGTTGTTTTATTTGTTGCTCAATATATGGAAGAGAAACAAGCATCAAGAAATGCTCATGCAATCCTCTATGCTCACCTTCTAAGCCTTCAACATCATTATCTTCATAGTTATTGAACAAGGGAGGACTTTCAAAAGATATATCATAAAAAATATGCTCATATTTATCTCCATGTCCAGAAAGAAAAAAGTTGCCTATTATCTTTATCATTGTTGCAAATTGTAGCAGATTTTAGAATATGCACATGGTGAGAAGAAAGTTGATCCTCATGGTTAACAAAAGGAAAAAATTCATTTTCAGATTCATTATAGATAGGAATATCCTCAACAGATGCAAGATCAACAACCTGAAAACAACTTGAAACTTCTTGAAAATCATGACCCTCTTGGAGATCTCATTGAATATGTGCAAGTAAATGAATTTTTATATTGCATGCAAGCCCCTCAAAATGCTCAGATTTACATGACATAGCATATTCAAGATAACAATTCTCAAAAAGACTTTCATCTAAAAATTTATTTTCACAAAACAAATTGAAAGAAGCATGAAAACATGTCAAAGATCTGATACTGGCAACTGGAAGAGATCGACACTAGTCACGTGCTATTCCCTCTGATGAATATCTGAAAAGCTTGATCTGGACATCCTCATGCACGATATGAATTCATTGCATAAAATCATGGAAATGTAGCAAGTGTTCATCTAGTGCTTCCCAATATTCTCCTCTAAATATGGGAAGGAAACCTTCCCATTCATCTCTACTAGGCACTGGATTTGGAAAACCAACTATCTTTGCAAAACCACATAAATCATACATCTGAGCTAGGATCTTGTCCATTTGAAAACAATGGAGTCTCCAATATATCTCTGAATAGTGGAGTCACCATGGTGAAAGATAAGCAGTCTAAAAGTGTCTAACTTCATTTCACCATCCAAAGCTAGATCTAATCATCATAGTTCACCCAGGGAAGGTGTCTTCATTGTCGTCCCCGACAATGATGCCAAAATACGTTAGTCCCTAAAGTTGCATTTGACTGCTAAATGGAAATCTAGGGAATCATCAATTTATTGCAATGGATTTTATAGATAAGTGTATATTGGGTGGATCGGAATGAATAAGAAAGGTAGAGGAAATTAGGTTCAAATCCAACTAAAGGGTGTCATTTCATTGGTCAAAGGCACACTGATGAACAATAAACATTTAGAAAGATAACATGAAATGGAATAATAAAACACTTAATGAATATGAAGGCCCTGCAATATGCTCATCCTTCTATATTCATGAAGAAGATATTTAGACCAAAATATCGTTTTAATCTAAATCAAAATATCTGAAAAAAAAAATACAATTTACAGAAAATGAACAGTAGAATCTCTACTGTCAGTAAATCTGGAACTGTGTAATGACTAATGCATTTCAAGAATTATAATTGTCATCATGTAAGAAGAAAGAAAATTGATATGGAACACAAGTAATTTGTTCATAAACTTGATGCTTTGAGCATGAAAATGTAAAAATTACAGAGCACAAATTTACATCTTATTCAAGACTATAATATCTCCCTCTCAAACCCCTCTCGGGTCCCCCATCTTATTACATTTCAAATGATGAAATAAATAGAAAATACAACCTTAGAGTAGTTACCAACAATTTGGAACAAATATCTAAAAATCCCACTAAAAATAAAATAATCCATGATCTATTTGCAAGAAATATTGGATAGTGAAGTCCAATGCCTTCCAATTTGTGTTATGGATTTATCTTGTTAATTGTTCTGGCACATGTATATTGAATCTCTTCTTGATTTGCTACCTAAAAATACTGAGCTCAATTTAAACAAGAAATTCATCCTTTGACTGCCACTCTCCTCCATCATATCTGGAACTAATCCTTAACTACCGATTCTATGTCTTGGGTGCACATTAACTGAGATTTGATCCACAATTTTTTCCTCTATTTGTCAATGATTTTGTCAAATCTTATAGTTGTTTCAATCTAGAGATGATAGTTTGACTTATGATAATATTCTAGACAAGTTTGTTCTTATTAGACAAATATTTCTCCCAAACTATTGAGAAATTTCAAAAACTGTCTGTGATAAAGGTAAATGGACTAATTCTGGAAGTGGGTTTTTAATGGTTTTGGAAGATTCATCACCATTTCTAATTCTGGAAGTGGGTTTTTAATGGTTTTGGAAGATTCATCACCATTTGATCATAAATGGAGCCCTAAATTTTCCTCCTTTTATGATGACAAGAACTAATAATTATCTTAACAATATGCTCTTCCATATGGAACTAGTATCTTCCTATCATATCCATATTCATTATTAACACAGAAGATGAGCATAACTTGAATCTCAAGCAATCTTTATGACACACTTTTGAGCACACTGTCCAGCTGGATGAAAATGGTGGAATAAACACAAATCCATTTGCACAAAAGTCTCCAATTGGGAATCTGTCATGTCCTGATTGTGCAATATCATTATGTAAGGGAAAATATCCATTACACACTCCAAAACACCAACTAGAAGAGCCAAAATTATTGTGAGATCTACATGTAATTCATCAGTTGAATACAGAATACCAAAAGTGAAAGCAATGCCATGGATCCAAAGGCATGTTACCTCGACGAGCCAAAGATGCATAAGCAAATACATAAGTAAATTTCAATATATATA